>KZ825931.1:0-21529 GCA_003184645.1 Aspergillus ellipticus CBS 707.79 | reverse complement strand
TTTTTGTCTCGCCAGGGGGAGGGCGGGGGGGGGGGGGAATTGGAACGTCATTTTTCCGCGGGTCCCTGGGTTAGCGCCGTGCCAAGCGGGCATCACTCCCAGTCTCAAGGGTTTGCTCTCCTCTGGAGGTGCGCGCTGGGAAGTCTGCTTGGGGAGGGGGAATCCTGCCCGATGACTGGCAGGGCCATCCTGGCATACCCATGCATACCCATGCATACCCATGCATACCCACTGACGACAATGCGAATGATTATACATAGAACAATGAACCGAACATACTCCACGGTCCACGGTCCATGGTCCACGGATGCCTCTAGCGAGTAGCGAGTAGTCGCGAGGCCAGTGCTACTGCTGGCGGATAAGCCTCCTGCATGGGCACGACAAGTGGACGGGCAGCGTCCGGCCGACTGTCTAACTAGTAACTCACACCAGCGACGGGCTCTCGGCGGGACAGACGTGGGTCGCGAAGAACCGTTCCACAGTGTCAGGCCGGCGCAGAGAGGGCGAGCAAGCCCGCCATGCATCCCGGGTGGGTTCTTATTGCAGGGTTGATCGGAGGAGGCAGAGGAAGATAGATTTGGGATTTCTAGAAATAAGAGGGGAGCCTGTCTGCCGTCCATTAACTCCATTGCTCCATTGCTCCATTGCCCATTGACTCCTCGCTCGCCGTGGGCATTTTCCATTTATTTTATCTCCCCAGGGAATTCCGGGTGGCTTCCCCTCCTTTTAGTCGCATCCACTCCAACGCCTGCCTCTCTCGCCCTTCCGGTACCTAAACTCACCTAATCACCACCATCTCACCACTCCTCTCACCTGTCTTCTATTCCCTCCCCCCCCCCCCCCCTCCTCCCTCGTCACTGGTCCATTTTCCTCCGCGGGGATCACACGCTCTTTATCCCCAACAGACGGCCCTACTTGTCTTGCCGTCTCGACTGGCCTCGCTTCTCGTCCAGTCCGCTTCCACATTCCCTCATTCTTTGCGGGGAAGCGTGATTGCTCGTGTTCTGGGTGAGTTGGCTGCCCGCGCGCAGTCGCCGTGCGATCGCGCCCTCGGCGCCTGCAACCCTTTGCGCCGATGACCTGTCCGCTGACAATCCGCGCTGCCTTCTCATAGGACCCCGATAGGAGTCGACCCTCGCGCGCGCATGTCTTTCTTTTTTGGTCCGATGGCTGCATATTTCTCCCGCGACTGCTGAACCTAGGCCCTGGTATCCTCCTGTACACCTCCTACTACTTAGCTCCCAGTAAGCCACGCGCCTCTAGCCTGGGTCTTGGACCCTGGCCCTTCTTGCCCCCCCTTCCCCGTCCGCCCCTGCTCGACTGACTCTATTGGCGATTAACTAGTGACGGAGTGAGCATTGTCTCCTACTGCTTCACCCGTTGCCGCCCGCTTAACCGGACCAAGAACCCGCATTCGCTTGTTCCTTCACTTCACTTCTGTCCTTGTTTAGCCTCTAAATTCGTGGCATCATGGCCTACCCTCCGCACCCAAACCAGAGGGTTCCTCCGATGCGAAACTATGGCCCTCGTCCCCCTCCTGGCCGAAGTGGGGGGCCCCGCGCTCCACCGCCAGGTGGAGGTTATGATGATTATGGCTATGACAACAATTATCGGGGATATGGAGATGGTGCCCCGGGGGCTGGATATGGACCTCCTCCTCCCAGTAATAGAGCGGTTCCAAGATCGCGTGCCCCCCCCGGTCCTCCCGGTCCTCCCGGTCCTCCGCGAGGCGCACCACGGCCTCCCCGTGGTGGGTATGGTCCCCCGATGAATGATCGGGGGTATCCAGCACCTCGTGGACGCCCTCCTCCGCCTCAGGGATATGACGCCCGTCGGGGTAACGGGGATAGACCACCGCCACCAAGACAGGATCGCACGAGGCCACGTGAGTACATGTGAATCCAATCCCTCCAAGGAAAATGTTAACCTCGACTTAGCTATGCGTACACCGAAAAGTCCTGACGATATGCCATGGGACAATCCCTTCCCATCGTTCCCCGCAAGGGACCCGCGCGCACCCAAAAGGATCGAAGATAGTATGGCTGCAATGGATCTCAACGGTGTCCCACCAATGTCGCCTACTCAAGTCCCGGGGCGCCCGCATACCTCGCATGGTAGGCGACCACAGCCTCGGCCTGTATCGCCCGGTCGAAGTCGAGGCAACTCCTCTGCTGGGAATCGGATGAGATCGGCCAGCACAGGCCGTCCTGCTCCAGCTCCGTCCGATCGGCCTGACAAGCAGTACACGGATCCTAATGGGCCACCGCCGATACCCCATATCAACCGTAGCGCCACGATGCCTGTTGCCTCGGCAATGCCGCCTGTGTCAAAGCCGCTATACCCAGGACAGTCGACATATCAAGCTCCTATCTCGCCGCCGCGACAGGGTGGGCCAGAAAATTTTGATACGGGGGCATGGGTGGACAGCTATTACAACTCGATTCATGCTGGTGACAACGGCATGCCCAACTTTGATGCGATGCCCGATCATGCGAACGGGGGCATGATCGACGAAAGTCTGCCCGGCCTGGAACAACCGAAACCGAGGCCCAGAGCCCCCGTTGAATCGCCGCCGTCGTCCCGAGGAGGTTATACCGCATTTACTCCCCAGACTCCTCATACACCTGACGAGGTCCACTATGGCCACTCTCCACCTGAGGTGGGACGGACCGGCGGGCCAAATCAGTTTGCGAACGCCGGGTTCCAGTTTGACTTGCCCAGTGAGGCATCCATGGCTCACCACGGATATGCACAAGACAGCGCGGGCTATGCATACCCTCCTGATCCTTACGAAAGCCCTTACGAGAGCGCTTACGAGAACCCTTACGCCCATGAACAAGGAGACTGGGGATCCACGATGCCAGCATATTCCGAGGCATATCCCGATACCCGCGGTGGTTACGCCGCTCGAGAGAACTCCGTTCGCAGCAATGGAGCGCCGCCTCGACCGTATAGGGCCAACCCCCCTCCGCCTGCAAGTGAGCCGGCTCCGCCGATGAATCCCCCAGAGGTTCACGATCCCCAACAGAGCCCCGATGCTCTCCCGCACCATCCTGTGCCATTCCGTCCGGGTCATGATCAGGCAAATAAGCCTGCGCCGGTGCGACAATACAACAATGCTCCCACATCGGCATCGCCCCCGGCGGCACCGCAAGCCCCTCCCACCGAACCCGCTCCATCCGGGCCCGTCACTCAACAAGAGCTTCAGGGTCTTCAGCAGCTCGCGAAAAGCAGACCGTCCGACCAGAAGACCCATTTGCTACTTGCGCAGAAATTGATCGAGGCTGCAACCGTCCTGGTTGATGAAAGCAGAATGGACCCGAAAAGCAAGGCCAAAGCCCGTGAGAAGTTCGTCATGGATGGTTATAAAATCACCAAGAAGTTGGCGAGTGCGGGTTATGCGGACGCACAATTCTTCCTCGCAGACTGCTATGGCCAGGGGCTCATGGGCCTTCAAGTGGATCCTAAGGAGGCCTTCACTCTGTACTATGCCGCTGCCAAGCAGGGACATGCACAGTCTGCCTATCGAGTCGCTGTCTGCTGCGAGATTGGACAAGAGGAAGGTGGCGGTACCAAACGCGACCCTTTCAAGGCAGTGGACTGGTATAAACGCGCGGCGAGGCTGGGTGACCCGCCAGCAATGTACAAGATGGGAATGATCATGCTTAAGGGGCTTCTCGGTCAACAAAAGAACCCGCGTGAGGGTGTGGAATGGCTGAAGCGAGCTGCGGATCGTGCTGACATCGAAAACCCACACGCTCTTCATGAGCTCGCTCTCATGTATGCTGGCGGCAACGAGTTCGTCGCTATGGATGAGATTTACGCTAGTCAGCTGTTCCACCAGGCCGCAGACCTGGGGTACAAGTTCTCGCAGTTCCGTCTGGGCTCTGCCTACGAGTATGGCCTGATGGGATGCCCTGTGGATCCCCGGCAGAGTATTATTTGGTACACCCATGCCGCTTCACAAGGGGAGCATCAAAGTGAACTGGCCCTCAGTGGATGGTATCTGACCGGTGCGGACGGCATCCTCCAGCAGAGCGACACGGAGGCATATCTCTGGGCGCGAAAGGCCGCGAGTGCCGGCCTCGCCAAGGCCGAGTACGCCATGGGCTATTTCACCGAGGTCGGCATTGGTATTGCCGCCAATCTGGACGATGCGAAGCGGTGGTATTGGCGGGCAGCTGGTGAGTCCTGCATCTCTTTCCCTCAGTGTTTATAGTAACTAACCAATCCACAGCCCAACAATTCCCCAAAGCTCGCGAGCGTCTCGAGGAACTCAAGAAGGGCGGAGCGCGGATGCAAAAGACGCGGCTCTCCCGGTCGGCCGTCAACCAGCAGAAGCAGAACGACGGGGACTGCGTCCTGATGTGAAATTCTTTTCAGTACCATTCGACATGAAGTTTCGGGGTAATGGTCTTATGATTCCGGATTACCATTTTAATATTTCGTTTGAACATGGCGGCTGGCGACACGTGCTTATACCCACCTAACGAGCTGAAGCCGGCTTATGATGCATGCATTAGTGATTTTGAAAAAGCCATTGGGATTTGGTCTGTCTGCATTGTACATTGTGTCTCGATTCCCCTCAATGCCATTTGCAGTGAAAGTCATGATGTGTTTTTCTGTTCGTTAGTTAGAGATTAGAGATGGGATGGGCCAGCTATTTCATAATATCTTAATAATGAGTTACCCCCCCCTACACCATACCCCTTAGCTACAGTTGCACGGTGCGCAGTGCTAAGCCCAACCCGTAACCACTGTAAGTGGCTGTAAAAGTAAGAAGAAAGAAGAAAGAATATCCTTCGCGCGGTCCAATTCCGCACTTCCGACAGGCGGATGGATCCCCTCCCGATCGGATCATCGCCTGATTACCACATCGGCCTCATCCATTTCCAACCATATATCTAGTACAAAGAAAAAAAGAAGAATTATTCCTCCGTTTCCCCTGGCCCTCGTGTTGTCTCACCTGCATAAGTCATCAATTGCAAATCAATTCCTTCCGCTCCTTCAGCTCCTTCCGGTCTCTTCCATGCGTGCATCTCTTCTATAAAGCACAGCCCTCCATCCACACCACACCACTAGTACCTAGCAGTACCCAGTACTACCTAGTACCACTCACTGATATATGCACCAACCCCAAACCCGGCATATGTCTAGTCCACCCACACCAGACACATCAACATCAACATCAACAACTACTGCAACACCAAATACCAGAAATCCGTCCCCACTAACTCTCCTTTCCGCCCTCACCGTCCTCATCGCGACCCTCATCGCTCTCATCACCCTAAGCCTCTCGGGTAATACTGACACCCCAACCGCCAATCTGTTCAACCTACGACGCGTCTTCGGCTCGTCTTCTTCGTCGGCGTCGATTCTCGCGGCGAAAGGAAAGCCGTCTGCTGCTGCTGCTGGTGGTGGTCCTGCATCTGGTCTGTCAGATACGGTGAATAGCCTTGGCGTCGCGGGGTTCCAGGACGCGCGGATCGGGATGGCCAAGACGCCGGTTTATTTCTTGAGTCATGGGGGGGTGAGTTCCCCTTCTTCTATCTTAATTTCTTGTCTTTCTGGTTTTGGAGATGGGGATGGGGAGGGGGTGAAGGGTTGGTGTGGCTAGTTGGGGTATGTATCTGGATTATTTGGCTAATGAAGAATACAAGCCGAATATCATGTACGACCATGAGCACCCGGCGTATCACAAGCTGGGCGAGATCGGGAGGGAGATCACCACCAAGGTGAAGCCTCGGGCGGTGGTGGTTTTCTCGGCGCATTGGCAGGCGAGTCGGGATACGGTGCAGGTGAATACGGCGGAGATTACGGATTTGATTTATGAGTACGTTTGGTTTCTATTTATTGGGTTCTATCCTGCTGGTCAGGGGTGCGGGTTGGGAGAGAGATGCTGACGGACGGGGTTTTAGTTTCTACGGGTTCCCGAATCATTACTACGAGGAGAAGTATCCGAATGTGGGGAGTCGGGAGGTTGCGAATAAGGTGCTGGATGCGTTGAAGGAGGCGGGGATTAAGGCTGAAGGCACCAAGAGAGGGCTGGATCACGGGGTGTGGGCTAGTTTTAAGTGTGGTAGGTTTGGTTTTTCCGAGGGTGAAAAGTGGATGTGATGTGACTGGTGGGAGAGATGCTGATATTGCTGCTGCTAGCTTTTGAACCGGCGAAGAATCCGCTGAATGTCCCCGTGGTGCAGGTGTCTCTGTTCAAGAACGAGGACCCGGTCCAGCATTACCGACTCGGACAGGCGGTGGCGCGGCTCCGCGAGGAGAATATCCTGATCATTGTGTCGGGGATGGCCGTCCATAATCTGCGCGATATGCAGTTTACCTGGGGCGATCCGCGGCCGTTGCCGTACACGGTCAGCTTCGACGACGCGCTGAAGGAGGCGGTGACGAAGGCGCCGGCGGAGAGAGAACAGGCCATGGCGGAGCTGTTGAAGCGGCCGGATGCCCGGCAGGCGCACCCGTATTTCGACCATCTGCTCCCGATTCACATCGGCGCGGGGGCGGCGGGCGAGGATGTCGGACGGAGGCTGTGGACCTTGAAAGAGGGGAGCATGAGCTGGGCGCAGTATAGATTCGGCGAGGTCGCCAACAGTACGAGTTCTCTGTAGTTCAGAAGCGAGCAATAGGGATCGTGAATAGATTGATTTTTTTGTGGTTATGACGGCGAACGAGTCTTCAATTCATCTATAGATACAGGGCAGACAACTGGAAATGCGGTGCATGAACATATACGGACGCGAGGTGATATCGCTATGAAGACGCCTTCACCAATTGGGTGATCTTCTCTTCGATCTGCTGGTCCGTCAAGCCTAGATGATCGAGCAAGTCAGTGCGGAGTTCTCGTTGTCCAGTCGGGTCAAAAATCTTACCGGCCAGAGCTTCCTGCTTCTCATTGCCGAAACCTGCGCAGTGTGTTAGCCATTTCTGCCCACCCCTTGGAAATGGTGTGATCATGTCGTACCATATCTGGCGTACACTCTGGGCACAGTACCAGCTGCCTCGCGCATCAGGATCGGAGTGTAAGGGTTGTGCTTCTTCATGGTCGGGTAGGCGCGGTTCAGGAACGTCCTACAACCGCGGTCAGCAGTCTCGTTCCCCGAATTTCCCCCGTCAATCGCGGCACCAACTCACCGGGTAGCGGCACTCTCCTGAGAGCTCTGGCAGAAAAGGAAGCGCAGCTCCTTGAGACCCTTGGTGAAGGCGTACTTGGAAGACATTGTGGCGGGTTCGTGACACGCGGGAGGACCGGAATTGGCGACAGAAAACGAAGACGACAGCTAGCCCCGGGGGTATAGGCGGCGGCGGGTATCAATTGGGGCGATGGAGGGGCCGGGGGCGCGAGGGGGAAGATGAGGCCGAAGAGAGGGAGTGGACGAGGACGAATCGAGGCGGGCTGGAGGTTCAGAGCCGGCAGACCAATCCGGGCAAGCGTGATGGTCACCCACCGCCCGCTTACCTCAGCCCGTCAGAGCCGCACTCAACGCAGGCCGTGACTGGCTGACTGGCCGACTGGCCGACTGGCCGACTCGCCAGCCCGGCCGACCTCGGGGCGCCCTTCCTGATTTCCTTCATATCATTGTCCACCTCCCAATCCTCACCTCACAAGCTCGCATTCCCGCCTCGTCGCCTGTCGCCCGTTCCTGCGACCGACTCCCATCTCCCCCCCTTTCCCCCTTCTCCACTCTCCACTCTCCTCGTCGACCGGACATCTCTGTCCTGTCGCTCCGCCGTCCCCGACTTCCCGCCCTTCTCGATTCTCCCGTCGCGCACGATCCGCGTCACTTAATTCACCATGTCGTCGTCCCGTATCGGTCTTCGCTTCTTCCAGAACTCCAGAGCGGCTTTCCGCAACACCACCGGTCCTTTCCGCCGGCCTGGTGGCCAGGGCTTCCGCTTCCAGAGCTCCGATGCCGCCGCCGCCGCCGAGCAACAGAGCACTTTCCAGCGTCTATGGAACAGCCCCGTGGGTGTCAAGACGGTGCATTTCTGGTGAGTCGGCCTGGACTATGTATTCCCGTGGAATATCTCTACGCTGGTGAATTGGATGCTAATCAGGACAATTGACAGGGCTCCCGTTATGAAGGTACGAATTCTCACAACTCCTTGCTGATATCACTCCGGACTCGGTCAAAATCTCGAACCGGGAATACAAAGCTATCTATCCCCTTGGTTTGCTCCCTACTGACCGCAGCAGTGGGCTCTGGTCATCGCCGGTATCTCCGACCTTAGCCGTCCCGCCGAGAAGCTGTCCCTCACTCAGAACGGTGCCCTGACGGCCACCGGTATCATCTGGACTCGCTGGTGCATGATCATCACCCCCAAGAACTACCTGTACGTATCCTAGCGTGGAATCGGACCCAGTGGAAGAACGAGACGGGCGCTAATTATGACCAGCCTCGCTGCCGTGAACTTCTTCCTCGGATGTGTCGGTGTGGTCCAGGTGACTCGTATCGTCAACTACCGCCGCAGCCTGAGCGACTCGCCGGCCGAGACGGCGAAGGAACTGGAGGCTGAGGTGGCCGACCAGGCCAAGGCCGTCGCCGGCCAGGCCGAGGCTGCCGTCCAGAAGGCCAACTAAACGGGTGTGCTGGGACAGGGTCATGTAAACAGTAGCCTCAGCGGCAATAGATTGTCTTGATACTTCCCAAACAACGCAGCATTTTGGGGATGATAGAGCCAGGATGGATTGAATCCGGGGTGGAGGCAGCTCTGTTTGGCCTTATATGTACATATTCCTTTTTTTTTTTTTTTTTTTAAAAAAAATCGCATCAATATCCACTGCTATAATGCATGAAGTTGTAGTTTAGACTGGGCTGGTCGGACTAATGCCGGGGCAGCAAGCATTGATCTATTTAGGCGAGCCATGCTAGCCAACATATTCTAAGTGACCGAGTGCCGAAATATGCGTGTCAAGCATTCAGAATGCTCTCATTTAAAGGAGCCAGAATCATCGTTCTTCCTTCTTTCAGTAGTTTCGATGGCCGGTCGAGACTGTCCAGATACCACAAGACCACTGCCGCTGTTGATAATAGTAGTGGTGGTAGTGGTGTGTGGTTATACGCCTGTTTGAAAGACATGCCTTTCACATCGGAACCCAATTTCCACCTTTTAGTTGGTGATTCCGCATTGTCCTCCAACTGCGGAGTCTGCATTTCCTAAAACTCCAATGCGGTTGCATTTATAGCCACTAGGTATTTGCATCGTGAAGTTCCATGTGGAGGAGACGCTGGGATAAGAAATCACTTTCATCTGCGAAGTAGAAGGTCAACCTGCACATGCGACCACTCCCCAGAGCCCCGAAGGCCCGCCGAAAGGGAGCTGGAAAGAGTGTTTCAAGAAAATTCGTCTATACTTGCCAAAAGCGGAACGAAATCTGGGGGAATGGCCTTCTTCTCAACTAGGTAATCCCGGTACATCGACGGGGAATGCTCTTGTTGGGATGAGACCCCCCCGCAATCACATCCCGGCGTGGATTCACTCTTCAGGATCAGACAATAGCCGGGATGAAGTAATGCTGCAGGACTGGGCCGGCCAGCAACTCCCCAGACAGGCAATTTTCCCCCAATCGGACAATCCTGCCCGCAGTTAGCCCTCCTATCAGACGCTCCCCCGCCCCTTCCAGCAGCAGCAGCGAATGAGTCTCGCGCCTCCCCTGAGCACAACGCGATGCCGTCGCATGCCGTCGCATGCCGTCCTCAAGCCACACGCTTAGCCCGGCCCACTCTGTCCACTCTGTCCACTCTCTCCACACTTCCTCCGCGTGCCTAACGCCGACGCCCATTTCCCCGGATCATGACGAGCACAGCGGTTCGAGGATCCCCGCATGCGTGATGCGGTCTGTGTGTGCTTTCGTTTTTTTGTTTTGTTTTCTTTTTTTTTTTTCCCCGTGTGTGCGTTTAATTTCTGCAATGCATATAAAGAGTACCAGGGGGGGATCATCCCAGCTCCCCCAGACTGCAGCTCACTTCCTCCTTCTGTCTCTCCCAATCCCTGACCATGAAGTTCGCGCATGCTCTCGCACAAACCCTCGGGCTCCTGTCCCTGGGGGTGACCGTGGAAGGCTTCTCGCGCTCCAGAAACGCAGCCTGCAGTCCATTGAAGCCCTACCGGTCCCTGCCCACAAGCAAGCCGCGAGACAAGACCTGCCATGTCCGCAGCCACGGAAACGGCACCGATGACTCGGCCTACATCCTCTCCGCGCTGAACGAATGCAACCATGGCGGCAAGGTCGTCTTCGATGCGGATAAGGAGTACATCATCGGGACGGCATTGAACATGACCTTCCTGAAGAACATTGATCTCGGTGCGTGTTCCCTCGTGAGACAATTGGGAGAGACCCACATAAACAAACGACATAAGACGGGATCTGACCGCGCATAACAAAACAGAGGTCCTCGGGACGATCCTCTTCACCAACAACACCGACTACTGGCAAGCCAATGCCTTCCCGCAAGGGTTCCAGAATGCGACGACCTTCTTCCAGCTTGGAGGTGAGGACGTCAACATGTACGGCGGCGGCACCATCGACGGCAACGGTCAGGTCTGGTACGATCTGTATGCGGAGGATGATCTCATTCTGCGCCCCGTCCTGATGGGCATCATCGGGCTGAACGGTGGCACGATCGGGCCGCTGAAGCTGCGCTACTCGCCGCAGTACTACCACTTCGTGGCCAACTCGACGAATGTGCTTTTCGACGGGATTGACATCTCGGGGTACAGCAAAAGTGAAAACGAGGCGAAGAACACGGATGGCTGGTTCGTTACACTTCCCACATCTGTTTCTGAGGGTCAGACGGCTGATGCTTTATGGCAGGGACACCTACCGGTCCAGCAACATCGTCATCCAGAACTCCGTGATCAACAACGGCGATGGTACGCAGCCCAGCTTTTTAGCAATTTATCTATACTGACGATCGACCCAGATTGTGTCTCCTTCAAGCCCAACAGCACCGAGATCCTCGTCCAGAACCTCCACTGCAACGGCTCTCACGGCATCTCCGTCGGCTCTCTGGGTCAATACAAGGGCGAAGTCGACATTGTCGAGAACGTCTACGTCTACAACATCTCCATGTTCAACGCCTCTGTACGCCCCCTGCCCTCCCTTTTTATCTAACTCTCTCCTCCTGACCAAGAACAGGACATGGCCCGTATCAAGGTCTGGCCCGGCGCGCCCGCCGCTCTCGAAGCTGATCTCCAAGGCGGAGGTGGCTCCGGCAGCGTGAAGAACATCACCTACGACACGGCGTTCATCGACAACGTCGACTGGGCGATCGAGGTCACGCAGTGCTACGGCCAGAGCAACATCACCCTGTGCAACGAGACTCCGGTTTGTTTCCCTCAAAAACAATCAGAACCATCAAACTAACAGAACCCAAAAACAGAGTAACCTCACCATCTCCGACGTCTACATCAAGAACTTCCGCGGAACGACCTCCGGAGATGAGGACCCATACGTCGGGACGATCGTGTGTTCGAGCCCGGATGTGAGTTTCTTCCTTCCTCCTACAATTCTTTTAGATTGAAAGTGCTAATGACTGGTGTGGTACAGACTTGCTCGGACATCTACGTTTCTAACATCAACGTCACGAGTCCGATTGGAACAAATGAGTTCGTTTGCGATAATGTGAGTCTCTCCCTCTCCCTCCAAAAGGTTGGAATAAGTGACTAACAAATGCTGGCTGGCTTAGGTCGACGAAACCCTCCTGAGCGTGAACTGCACCGCCACGAGCGATTGAGCCGATTTACTTCGAGAGTTGGCGGATTGATATCTGATCCGATGTTTGAAACAAGCAAGAGGATATTGATTGGTGATGAGGACGGGAAGACAAGAGACCTTGTATATATCATCTTCCGGTCGGTTGGAAATACATACTTTTCTAGAGGTGCTCGTGGGGTTTTATCCAAAGAATAGCTGGCTGTATTGTCTGTGTATGAATGCATGGACGAGGAAATACTCGAGTACTGTCGAGATCAGCATCGGTATTGGGTTCAGTGTGGATGATTGTAGGAGTTGAGCTTTGGGGAGCTGGGTGTATATCTCCTGATGGTGTTGGCATGGCTAGATAGCTGTAGTGGTGAGATTTTTAGATTTCATTCGGTTAAGATGGAGGTGGAGTTTGGAGAAGTTGTTGGCAGGTAGGCAGTAGGTAGGCAGTAGGTAGTAATAGGTAGCAGGTAGTAGATAGTGGTAAGTAGATAAGGTAGATACACAAACTAGGTCAGTAGGTAAGTAGCAGAGTTAAATACAAGCAAGCTTGAAAACAAGCCGGATATATGCTTTGAACCAAACCTGGCTCTGAATCATAACACACACACACACACACACACACACACACACACACACACACACACTCAGAGATAGACACACATACTATACAAATTGACCGAGCACACACAAATCCACAAACACACGCACAATACAAGATAGACATAAATACACCATCAGCTTCATCAACGTCATCATCATCATACCATAAGTAGCATACAAAAACCCAACCCATCGGTATTTGTTAGGTTTCTTCCCATATACACACACAGCCATTCCAGACTCCTGCTCCAGATCGCTAATCGAACCCAATCCAACCCAATCCAACCCAATCCAACCGAACAAAACCCCATCCAACTCCTGAACCCTTACCCCCCACCACCATAAACCACAGCGCCTCCCCCGATCATTCTGGTCAGTCATCGTCCATGAGCAACACCTTCAACTTATCCAACTTATCCTCACACTTGACTTCCATCTGCATCACCACGTCGAGACTCTGCTTCTTGGTGATCAGCAACTGCGATACTAACCAGAAGTTGTACCCGTTTTTATAGAAGCCCATCTCTGCCCATTCGCATCGGGAGACGGTGTTGCGGAGGGTGATCCAGTGCTCGCGCCAGCGGGACAGCGCGACGCGGATGGCGCCAAGCATCGAGTCGTCTGGGATGAGACTGTTGCCGTTGCCGTTGGCGCCGCGACTGGAGTCGGAGGACTCGAAGGGGAAGAACTGTTTTGGGTGGTAGAATTGGGGTTGGTTGTCGCGGATGATGGGGGCGAGGAGCGTCATGTGGGTGTTGATGAAGGTGTAGAGGACTGGGTTTGGTTAGGTTTCATACGCTGGTTGGTTGGCTTATTGGGAAAGGAGTGCGTACGGTGGATGAGGACGAACATGTCTAGCACCGTTAGGCTGGCCATGTTGCTGGATGCGCTGGAGTCCGGGGTTGAAGGCATGGTGTCTTTGTGATAGTCCTCGAAGAGGTTCCGGAATGTTTCGGAGACGATGATGCCGCGCGCGGCCTGGAAGTTGAAGTCCGTGTAGGGATGCGCGAGGGCGAAGACGGACTCGGCACAGGGGAAGTCGAATTCGGCTTCTGTGTGAGAGAGGCGGCAGGGGTAGTTTTGGAAGAAGGAGAAGGCGCAGTCGAGGAGAAGGATGATGTTAATTGTACTGTGAGGTGGGAATTAGTGGGTGTAGGCTGGCGGGGAGGAAGCCGCCATACCGAATGCGAGATTCTGTTTGGATCCACTGGTACTCGGGGATGACATCGGGGTGTTGATGACGACATTTGAGGAGTCCCAATCGACGGGCGACCTGGCTGGTTAGCGATGCATTGGCGGTATCCTAGATTGTGAATCTACCTTGATGACCTCGCTGAACCGATTCTCCATCGCTCGGTTGCGCGACCCACGGCTCCCTGCCCAGTACTGCACAATGACTATGATGAACCCCGCCTGGAAGTTTTGGAAATAGTCCCAGTCTTTGGTCACATTGTCAAAGTTGCGAGCCCCGGAAAACATCGACGCCACCTCGCTCTCGGGAGAATAGGTCTCACTGGAAAATATGAAGAGCTCCACAAAGTCCAGTAGTTGCTTGGCCGCGAAGACCTCCTGAGCATTACGGGAATACATCGCCCCCATGAACACGATGGCGGCAAGTAGTGGTGAAGGCACTGTGGCCAGGTTCAGTGAGGCTAGGTGCACCATGGCGCAACTTGGTTGCCAGCACTTCTCATAGATCAACACGAATTTCCGGATTCGCGAGGTGCTGAGTAGGAAGCTGAGGTGCGTCGCTAATCGCTCCTGGGCCTGCCTATCGAGGGGAACGGAACAGGCGCGGGCTAGAATTGCATGATACAGCGCGGCCGCAAATGGCTCTTCCGGTTCATATGGTGGTTGCGGTGCGAACGGGAGCGCGGGATCGGCGACTGGAGGGATGCCTATGGAGAAGTTGGGCGGGCCCGCATACGGGCCGTCGGCCACCCTATTCGGATCTCCAAAGGGGCCATTGAAGAAATCGAGGAAGTTTTCCTGGAAGAACTCAAGATTGGCCACATCAGATTCGATAAAGGCCGGGGCGAAATCGGCCTGGTCCTCCCCCATGGGGTAGTTCAGTATCGAACTTCCGACTTCCCCCAGGCCCTTGTTGTTATGGTACTTCAGGCTGCGGGCGCGATCGCTGCGCGGAGGAAGAAGAAACTCCTCAGTGAAACTGTCCGTACCACCGTTGAGGAGGAACTTGATCGAGCCCCGGTTGGAGGAGTCGCAATCATCGCGCTTCCCCGGGGTCAAACTCGAGTCCAGGGTCACACTCGAGTCCAGGTCGGAATTGTTGACGAGGCTCTTCTGCTCATTATTACACTGCAGATTCCGCTTCTGGCAGGAGCTGCAGGGGGACATTCCATCGCAGCGCAGTTTCATCGACGTGCACTATTAGCAGATGGGTCAGGAATTGCGCCCGCGGTGTAGATAGGGTATGCGATCAGAGGACTTGCCGATTGACAGGCATGCCGCCTTCTACCTCTCTGACCAGTCTCGGGGATCTTTTGATCCCCACGCTTGGCGCAATCGGAGTAATGGTCGCGAAGGTTATCACTGGAGGGGAGCGAACCATTAGCATCATTGATGAAGAGCACAGGCAAGCAATGTATGCCTTGGGGGGGTGGGGGAAACAGAACGTACCAGCGGGCGAAAGATTCATTGCAGAAAATACAGGAGTACGGCTTGACACCGGAGTCTGACCGAGCATTCCCAGAGTCAGCGAGCGAATTGTAGGAGGGCTGCAGAGGACCAGGCAGCCAAGCAGCATGGGTAACGTTGAACATACGACGGAGCTGATGTCGCTTGAGATGGTCAATGCGGGTGAAACCCCGATGACAGACGGTGCAGCAGAAGTGCTTGCTCGGAGCGGCCACCTTCATGGTAGGCAGGGACCATGCGCATCGGGGAGAAGGCTGGTGAACGGGGGAGGAGAGGGGTTCGGGATGGGCCAAGGGAGGCTCGGAGGGGGTGAATCGGGAATCGGAGACTGCGACAGGATAGCGACAGCGACGGCGACGGCGATGGCGATCGGATCAGCGGGCGCAGGGGGGCGATGCGGAGGACTGCGGGGGTGGGGGGGGAGATGACAGGCAGAGCGAGATGCAACGGGGTGAGATGAGGGGATTGTTCCCAGCCAAGGAGCCTGAAGGCAGCAGCTGAGCAGGAGGGCAGAGGACGGTTCGTATTGACAGCGCGAGTGCGGAGAAGGCGACCCCATCTGCAGCTGCAGTAACTAGTTAGTTAGTTACTTACCGTACTTACCTAAGCCCCATACGTAACTAACTAACTAGTTAACATACAGCCCGGCTCGTTCCGTACAGCCCAGTCCGATGGCGACTGACGTATGCGTGCCTTGCAGCCTCCCTCTGCAGTTCCCCCCCTGCAGCACAAACAGAGTCAGCTGCGCAACCCCCGCAGCTCCATCCATCCTCTCTTTGTCCAGCACCAGCTCAAGCTCCTCTCTCCTTCAGCCCTCGGCGCATTGAACCCCCCGGTAAGGCTGAGCTCTCGCCGACCTTTACCATCGCCCGTAAGCGACGGCGCCGTTAATTACAAGCCACATACGGCCCCTCCGTCTGGGCCACCATCGCCCCGGCCGGTCGCCACTCGCGCTCCCCGATTGGCGAGGGCCCGCCCGATCCAGCTACACCGACGCCATCTTCGGTATAGCCGGGCCCGACCGTACACGGCGTTTATTCCTCAGATCACGGAACCACTTAAGTTCGGGCCCCAAACACCTCGGCTGACGATGATCGACCGGTTATGATCTGGTTATCATGTGCTTATTGCAAGCCTATCTCAGTACCTCCCCTGTCCACTGTCCGTCCCGTACGCCGTATCCTACCAGCCTACATTCGAGTTCGGTCCCGTGCGGCACATCATCCGCCCTCCCATTAGTTCAGGCTTCTATCAGTTATTATATCAGCACCCCGTCGGCGTCGGCGTCAGCCTCATCTCCGTTCTTCACAACTGCTGCTACAGCCGGGGGAAAGTCCACCTGGTCGTCGTCCAGGTAGTCGACGTTGATCACATGGTTCTTCTCGTTCGCCGTCCACCCATCCCCGAGCCAGCCGTTCGCGTTGTCGGCGATGTACTCGTACGTGAAATCCTCCCACCGGGGATGCGACAGCACCTTGAGTGAATGAAGGGACGAACCTGCCACAGTTAATATGCGGGTACGCCAGTCAAACGGAGATGGGTACATACCAGGCCACACTCCGATCACCCGTCCCTCTTCCTTGCCGCCCTTGTACCAGCTCCGGCACTTCTCGCCGTACACGGTGCGGGAGAAATACTGGTCGCAGAACCGCGTGAACCGCTCGACCGCCTCCTTCCGGACCGTCATCGAGCGGATGTTGTCGCGCTGCATCTTCTGAACACAGTCGGTGAAGTAGTCGATCGCCTTCTCCGCCAGGAGCAGTAGGTTGCCCTCCCCGAGGGAGGAGTTGGGTCCGAAGCAGATGAAGAAGTTCGGGAATTCGTCCACCGCCAGCGAAAGGTAGTTCTCCGGCGTCGTCTTCCACCGTTCAGCCAGCGAGAGTCCGTTGCGCCCGGTCATGGGGAACCGGGGCGTAAATGTGGTGTCGAATCCAGTGGCACAGATCAACACATCCGTCTGGTGGTGTGTCCCATCGGCGGTGATGATGCCGTCCGCATCGACGCGAACGATTTCGCTTGTGATGATGTCGACCTTGTCGTCCGTGAGAGCCTCGAGATACCCCGGGCCGGGGGTGAGTCGACGGCAGATGGGTGGGAAGGAGGGCACGAGGTCGTCAAAGAGCGCTGGGTTCTTTGATAGCCGTCGCTTCATGTTTTCTATGAAGAGCTCTTTGGCACCCAGCTGCTCAGGGGTGCCCAGCAAGGTTCCACCGTGGATCGACTGCAGCCCCAGCTCGACACCTGACTGTGTCAGCAAGAGCATTATGAAAATCATTATAAGACGCACCTTTCCGGAATTCTTGATAGGCGCTGTGATCTTTCTTAAACGTCTCCAACTCCTCCGGAGTAAATGAGACTGCCGTCGTCAGCTGGGTCCGTGCCTGTGAGAGTGCTTGTATGCGTACAGTTATCCAAGTCGGCCCCACGCTTGGCAACCTCCTCTCCAGCAAAGCCCGGGGCAATCCAGGTTCGACTCCGGACATAGTGGTCGATGTGCGGCACCTTGGGCAGCAAACCAGGCACAATCTGGATTCCACTTGACCCGTTGCCGATCACCGCGACTCTCTTGCCCTGTGGGAATTAGCCATGTTCATCTCGGTCATTCGATCGACCTACACTGCAGTCAAAGTCCTCATCCCACCTGGCGCTGTGCATCAGCTTCCCCTTGAAATCGTGAAGACCCGGAATGTCAGGCCATTTCCAAGCATTCAAAAAGCCCGTGGCCGAGATCAGCACATCGCAATGGTCTTGATAGACCGAATCACTGTCGAGGTCTTTGATCTGTCACAACACTCAGCTGCCGTGCCTTACAACCCTATTCGAGCTGCTTACCTGTAGCTTCCACTGACCGTCCTCCTCATGCCACACCGCCTCACTGACCTGCTGCTTGAACTTGATATGCTTCTCGCAGCCATACTTGTCCACGACGCGCCGCCAGTACTGGTGGATCTCCGGGGCCGACGCATAGAACGTGGACCACTCCTTGTTCGGCTCGAAGGTAGCCTGGTACGTGTGGGCCGGAATATCTAGAATAGAGTTCAGTCAGACAAGGTACAGCAGGCAGGCAGCCGGAGGGACACTTGCCACACGCGCAACCGGGATACCTGTTTTCGAGCCACGTGCCCCCGATATCCGCGTTCTTCTCATACACGCACAGGTCCAGATTGGGGATGCGCTGCCTGAAACGGATGGAGGAGATGATGCCGGAGATCCCCGACCCGATGACGACCACCCTCAGCGGCCGGGCTTCATCGACGGCGCGCTCCTCCACAATCCACGGGTCCACCGCGGGCTTCTGCTGGGCGGCGCCGAAGCCAAAGAACTGCGCAAGACGATCCATGATGTGTGTCTGGGGGGGTGTGCGGGAGGCGAGGGAAACCTGGGTCGGAGGGGCCGGGCGGGAGGGCCAGCACGTTATATGCACGGCGCTGTTGCTGCACCGTCCGTCCTCCCCGGGTGTGTATGTCCGCTTGTTTCTACCAGGCAGGGATGGTCAGCGATGGAGGTACTAACAGAGCGCTAACCCCGCCAGACAGCTGCGGCACCGGGTCCGTTCCCCCTAGAGCTATCATAGCGGCATTCTGGCCAACCGCGCGTGCGTGTCGGAGATTGCGGGCCAGAGGGGATTGGATTGCCCATCGGTACCCTCTCTCGCGTTACATCGCCCATGCAGCCACTTGGTCGGGGTGCAGGGAGACGTGTCTGAGCGGAGCTGCGACCCCAGCCTGGAAAACTCGCTCTCTGGGGATTGACAGCCGTCAATCCGACTGCATGCCTTTGCGAGTGGCCGAGAGCGCAGAATTGGCGCGAGGCAACGGGTGGTGACGAACAGGGGCGATCAGGCAACGAGCGAGGTGGAGGGGGGAGTGTTAGTGCCGCTGGTAATTTACTCCAAACGAACGGGCTGGTACGGCTCCAGATCCTCCCGGCCCACCAGCCGTACCGCAGAGGCTTATACTAGCGCAAGACCAATGGCAATCGTACTATTGTAGGGGCGGTGGTAGGGCGTCGGCCGTAGACGCAGCGAGCGATTCGGCCAGGTCGGGTTGAAGGAACGGAGGTCGCCAGAATAATGCGGAATCGGGGGGCTTCTAGATAGATAACTGGCACCCGGCCACCTTGGCGTGGCTGTCCGGGCCAGACGGGCCTGGGGCATCTATCTGCCGTTGACCCAGAAACGGGCGTTCCAGCAGAGATGCTAGAGCTGCCCGGGAGCAACCCAGAACAGAGCTGCCTGCGGAGTACTCCGTACCTAGGTATCTCTGCTGGGCCGTCTGACACGACTCCGGCAGCACCCAATGGAGATCCTCCGGCCCAGCGCACCGAAACCCTGATCAGCAGGCACATTGCCCCGATCTGCGACGAGAAGAGCAACCTGCTGCAGCTGCCAACAGGCCGGAGAAACCCCCGCAGGAGCTCGAGCAACGACGTTTCACGAAGAGTCGAACGAGGAGAACCGGTGCAGTAGTCTAGCTGGATACGTACTGTAGGTGACTAGGTGACTAGTAGGTGTAAGTGTAAGTGTGAGTGTACCGGCCCCCATCCCCCCATCCCCCCATCCCCCCCCCCCCCCCCCCCCCCCCCCCCCCCCCCCCCCCCCCCCCCCCCCCCCCCCCCCCCCCCACCGGCCCCGAGGTCCAACCCGCCGCGCCGACCGTCCTTGTGTAGCCGTGTCTGGCCCGTGGCCAGGCTATCAGCCCACACGCCCAACATTCCTTCACAGCATCAGGATGTAGTCGGATGACAACATGGTCAGACCAGAGCTGGCACTCAATGGCAATGCGATCTTCCATGCGAGAGAACAACCCCTGACTGGCACTGCTAGCAGCTAGCGAGGCACCCGCGGGCCCACCGCGACGCAAGAAAGCGGGGGCGGGAGTGGCTGGACGGGAGGGGTGTGTTGTCCGTCCGTCCGGGTGTGATTGGCTGTTGCTACAGAGGAGTCTGGTTCCTCTGTACGCCAGTAGATAGGGGGCAGACACTGGCGGATAATAATTTTATGAATATACCCCGTACTCCATATGTAATTGAGTCAGGTAATTGACAGCAAGATACAATACTGTATGCCCACCATACCTCGGTATCATACACTCCGCGAACCACCGCACCCTTGCCAAGTTCTAGTTCTAGTTTCCCCATAAACTACTCCGTACTACCTACCTGTACCTACCCGGTAGGTACCTAGTAAGCAGTAAGTACCTAGGTTACTGCCCGCGTCAGCACCTTGCTTGTACGTAGGTACTTTAGGTATACTTTATAGAGTATCTTGTCGCCAGACCCCAGACAGCAAACCACGGAACCACGCCACCATCACCAAGTTCCAGACCCCCACCCCCAACGCAAGTACTACTCAGCTAAACACCCAAAGCCAGGATGATGACCAGCGTGGCTGCCCCAAAGTTCTCCCCCCGATCACCACCCCCCTCTCGGATCTATCATCAGAAGAACGACATTGGATGCATCTGGACACTGGTTTTTCGGTGCGACGCCCGGGTGGTGGCGGTGTGAGGTCATCGCGGGGGCCTGCGTTCCGTGGATGCCCCGCCTTCTCCGGTTTTTCGAGAGAAGTTCCAGGTTTCGTGAAGCTTTGGGTAGTTTTTTTTTTTTTTTTTTTTTTACTTGCACATGAAGGATAGGAAGGGAGGGACGGAGAGAGTGTTGGGGAAATGTTAATTTAGTTGGTAGGTAGTGGTGGTGGGTATACTGGGTATGGGTATGGGTATGGGTATGGCTTAGTGATGATTATCCTATCGTTAAATGTTTGTGGTGGTGGTGGTGGTGGTGGTGGTGGTGGTGGTGGTGGTGGTGCTGCTGCTGCTGCTTTCTGCCCCTCACGCACCCGGACCGTTCCCCAATTCCGGGATGAGAGAACCCCGCACTACGTACACTATACTTTGTAAGTATGTACCTGCTACTTTCTCCTAAGCTACCTGCTAGTAAGTACCTACCAGTAGACTGCATTCATGCATACCATACCATGATGCTAGGACAGGACCCTTGCCTAACCCCCGACCGTGCATGCCACCAAACAAAGGGTCCGATCCGGCAGATTGGTGAGATTCCCATAATCAGCCGTCAGCAACGCCTGGGCCCGATTCTGGGGATTGGGCGTGGTTGGGAACCAATCAGCGGCGGGCAGGGCGCGGGCCTGGATACTATTATTGGTAGGCAGGGGAAGGCGGGAATCCCCATCCGCTTACCTACTAGCTATCCACCCACACCTGGTTCACTGCGTACCAGTTACTCGGAGAGAGGAGGGAGATGGGTGCCTTAGCGAGGGGAGGCGAACGAGAAGGGGAAGTTTCCCCCGTCTGTTCTGTTGCTGGGTATACATAAAGGCAACTCTTCACTATCTACCTACCTATATTCCTGTCCACCAGTCCATGGTCTTGTCTCTCTGACTGACTGACTGACTACCAAACAACTTAAAATCACCATGCCCGTCTTCACCGAATACGCCACCTCGACGCGCGAACTGCGCGTCCTCCCCTCCTTCGCGCCGCCGCTCCCCCGACTCACCCCCAAATACGAAGTCCTCATCACCGGCGCCGG
>KZ825930.1:0-114552 GCA_003184645.1 Aspergillus ellipticus CBS 707.79 | reverse complement strand
CCCCCCCCCGCGGCCATATCCATATTGAACCAACAGACAACACCACCCCCTCCCAAACCCAAACCCAGACACCCTAAAAAAAAGCCCCACACCTCGAATCCTCATGCACCTTATAACACTCCAACCCACAGGTCCTCAAATGACAATTCTTGCACCGAATCTTGCCCCAGAACCCACACATACAGCAAAAGTGCCGCTGCGCCTTGCCCGCCATCGGCGCGCCCGCCCGCGACGCATTATACGTGAGCGGCGGCTCCGCGAGCAAAGCCTGCAAGATGCGGTCGGACGGCGCGGAGGGGAGATACGAGCGCAGGAGCGGGTCGTTGTCGTGCGGGGTTTTGATGAGTTCGTTGGGGTTTTGTTGCTCTTCTTCTTCTTCTTCTTCTTCTTCTTCTTCTTCGGCTTCGGCTTCGGGGTCTTTTGTTGTGGTGGTTGGGGGTTGGTCTGTGTCGGTGGGGATGGTTACGGTTGAGGCGCGGGAGGATGTTGGTGCTGGTTTTGAGGGGTGGTGTTTTTTGGAGCGGGATGTAGATGATGTGGATGTTGTTGTGGTGGCGGGGTTGGGGGTTGAGCTGCGGCGGAGGGACGAGGGTTTGGTGATTCTGGAGAGGGAGGCGCGGTGGGTTGTGGATGAGGAGGAGGATGCGGCGGGGGGGTGTTGGGATGAGGAGGTTGTGGGGTTGGTGGTGGTTGTTGATGAGGATTGTTGCGCGAGAGCGGCTTCTTCATCGTCGAGGTAATTCCGGAATGTCTTTTGGGATTGCAGGATGCGGCGTACGTTGGGGGTTAGTTTGCCTCTTGTTCCTTTTTCGGGCGGGATGGTTAGTATGTATGCAAGTATGGATGGATACAGGAGGGGAGGGGAATGGGGGGACATGGAGTGGAGGAGGGGGGTGTGGTACCTCGACCAGCAGCATCTTTTTGCTTCGCGGGGATTTGGATGTGCGCGTCGTGATGGTTTTCGCGATCGAGCTCGGCGAGATGGCGCACGATGGCATTGTTCTGGCGCGAGGAGAGATCCGTTCGGCCAGGGTCGCGGATTCCGCGTTTGCGGCCGATGGCGGGCGTGATGGCGGCTTTGGCGGGGTCGAAGCCGCGGTCGGGAACGTAGGTCCAGCCCGGGGTGAGGTGCGTGGTGCTGCCCGTGGGGAGGAGTTCGACGTGATACATTTTGTGGATGGTGAATGGGGATGGGGATGGGGATTGATCAGCGTTGGCTGCGATGATGGTCTCCGAGAAAACGAGGGCGGATCCGTGGCGCGCGCCGGGGTGTTTGTCTTGTTTGCAGGGGTGCTCGATGACGACAGGTTCTCTCGCCCCCGTCAGTGGTGAAGAGGAGCTGGATATGGGGTATTGCATATGGGGTGTTGAAGGATTCGTTTTTTGCAGCTCGGAATTGGGATCAGGACTGTGTAGAATATGATATCATTTGTATACAGGACACTATGTTCCATTGTGCGATCCGTCCATCGCCGTCTTCCCTACAGAGCTCAGCTCATCCGTACAGGCTCTGCAACCGAACTAAATGACATGATGCTAAGACCCGAAGCTCCAACTCCCGGAAGAAAGACAAAAAAGAATATAACCGTCAGGATGGGAAGAGACAGGTAGGGAATGGATATACGAGATTATGAGATTGAAACGTGGAAGCAAGCAGGCAAGTGCTCATTTCTTCAGCTTGTCGACCTTGGTTTCTAGTTCGCCGATGTACGTCTGCAGTCTTTGCGTCGCGGATTGGAGCGCCTGGGGACGTTAGTATTCGTACATCATGGTGGTTAGTAGTTCTGAGAAGAGAGAAAAGCATACGAGGATATCTTCATTCAGCGACTCGTTCGCGATTCTGTACTCGCCGAGGACGTAGACGTAGACCGCGGCGCTGGCGACAAGCGAGCCGGTAAGGAATCCGAAAATTCTGGATCATTGTTAGTCGCGCCTCATTCAACTCTCCAGACAACGTACCCTCCGCGAAATGCGCCCACGGGCTTCCGGGCAGGGAGGGTGGGAGTAGCCCCTTCCCTCATGAGAGACGAGGCCGAAAAGCTCCGCGCCGCGACGAAGGCCGGCTTGGTTGCGACGGAGCGCATTGCGGGCACCATTCTCTTGCACGCGCTCATGGTCATAGTCATGAACAGTCTGAGGGTCTGAAGTTGCGATCAGCCAGGAGCATATCCAGGCAGCGATTAGTGTTCGCACGGTAGAAGTTGGGCGAGGAGAGGTCGGGGAGAGGTCGCGGGGAGAGTGACATTGGAGCTGCGGCTTCGGGCGGCGGCCGCGGGTGCTGCCGGGCCAATGCGCGTCTGACGTTGGCCGGCCACTTCATCTGCGGCGTGCATGGTCGGCATCGCTGGCTATGAGATTTTCCGCCTATCGAAGCAACTGCGGCAGAGGCTTGATTCGCTGCTATTTATGGCTATGCTGCTAGAACCCCCAAATGCACCCTGCTCGCTCGGTCCCATACGCCCAAAAACAACGCTAGAAATGCCGGTTCTATCTAATACAAAGACAAAGAATGCAGATGGTGCTACTGACCGCTGGAAGTATGACATGTAGGCAACAAGTATATTACATGAATAGCTCGCAGAGTAGTCGGAAACATGAGGATTAGGCGGCTAGTTGGCCATGGTGCTTTCGTTGAACAGGTCCGCCAACAGGTCGTCCCGGCACACGTCCAGCCGGGGATGGCCCATATTGTACGTGCTCTCGAACGCATGGATGCTGAGCTGGTCAAAGAACGGCCGAAGGACCCGGTCCACAATCTCATCCTTGGCCGTTTCACGGATCCAGTCAGCCGTGAGGCTTGGCTGTTTCATCCCATTACTGGGCTCCGTCGCCTCTCCGGGCAGCTCCGCCGACGCGGACCCGCGCGCACCCAAGCTCTGCGATATCTCATCGGCGAGCGCCATGGGTTCGAAGCGCTCCGGAGGGTAGACAGCATCGATGGTGTCCGTCACATACAGCCATTCAAGGAGCTGGAAGTCGTCGGGCGCGAGGACAAGCAACGTATCGAGAAGCTTGCAGGCCTGCAGCAGCGAGTACGGGTTGTACACCTCCTGCTGCTGTCCAAGTGGCACGGATGAGATGGCCTCCTGAAGTTCTGAATTAATTAACGGCCAGAACATGGAGATGGTCGTGGCCGTGCTCTTCAGCGCAAGGGCCCGGAGCACCATGAAAATCTCCGCCCTAGTCGTAGACGATGGTGACGAGGAGCTGGTCGCTCCGAGGAGATCCTCCAGCTTCTGGAGGAGTGCGGGAAGCTCTGTGATGAAATAGTCGTTGTTTGCGGATAGGATGAGGAGGCTGATCCTGCGGAGGTTCAGCTGTGCCTTTCGATCGGCATCAAGGCGGGCGGCAGAGGCTCCAACGCCGAACATGATGCCTGCGGTACTTGGAGGGGTGAGTCGCGACATGAGCTCAGACAGCCGGTCCTTGTCTGCAATCACCCATTGTCGCAGAAGGTTCATCCAGCTCTCCTTGACTAGGTCCATTTGCATCCCGAAGAACCTCGGGTCATTGAAGGCATCCGAAACATCCTTCTTCCAGATCTTGGAGGCAGCTGGAATCTTGGCGATGTGCTGGAGGATTGCCATGGAGATGCGGCTCACGTTGTTCGGGAAGAGACGTGCGCGGAAAAGAGGCCCGATCACATTAGTGGATATGCCAGACACGGCTGTGTTGATACGGTCCGAATCTCCCAGCGTTGTTGCAAAGGCAGGCATAGAGGTGGATAAGATACTGAGCATGTCGTCCGGCCCCATATGTGGCACTGGCGAGTCGTAGTCTATAGATCCGCGCCCAAGAAGCACCGACTCCTGTGATAGACCACCCATGGGCTTGCTGGTAAATATGGCCGTGAGGAGGCGAAGAAGCACATCCTACATCATGTTAGAATAGTCATGTTGGCGAACAGAGAATACATACCCCGAGCTCCTTTCTCATCCGGCGGTCTTCTCCGAAACTTGTATTTTCCATTTTCGCTCCAAGAATTGCCGCAAACTCCACTAGTCTAGGGAGAATCTGTCTGTGCGGGAATGGGTTACTTAACACGTCACGTAGAAAAGTAGTGCAGTCGGCCCAAATCTCATCGAGAACATCATCGTCAAGTGACCTGGCGTAAGTTACCAGGAAACCTGCCAGCTCAGACTCCGTAAGGGTCGCGGTCAAAGTGGACTTGCGGCTGGGATCCAAGGCGGCTGGGTTGGTTCGAGTGTAGATGGAGTTAAAGACAGCCGGGATTGTGATCTTAGGCCGCGATCCGTCCAGGGTATGAAGCAGGCTAATGAGCAAGGGCGAGGTGTCACTGCCAGATTTGGTCCACATCTCCACCGCGGTCTCCAGGCATTCAAGGGCCTCAGCCGTGAAAAGATGTTCAAGGATCCGACGCGACCGGTTCCTCATGCGCAACGATGTGTATTGGAAGGACGCCATGGATTCTGGGTCTTGAGGCAGCGTGCTCCGTTCTACCGCGCCCCACGACCAGATGGTAAAGCATAGCCTGACAGCATCCTGGAAGCAGAGGAGAACAGTCAGTCGGTTATTTGCTGCGCTGGACCGAGTCTGACTCGTCTCGGAAGTGAAGACACCAGACACCATATTGCCGAAAAAGCTGTGGTTTTGATCTGGGCTCTTGGCAGCAGGCACATTGGCTTCCTCAATCAGCAGGCGTTCGTGGGCAGTCGCGATGCAGGTTTCAAGGCCCGTAAGTAGGGCTATTGTGGTGTGCTCAGAGCGATTATCCGACCACCCTTCTGTGCGCTTGAACGATAACTGGAGGCTCGCGTATGCCAGTTGAATCTCCTTGCAGAAGCACTCCACCAACATTAGTAGGATCTGGAAGATAGATCCCGCATACAACGGAAGCACTTCACAAAGCAGAACCGTCCATTTTTCCACAATTTCTCTGGAGCCGGGGGAGCTGATGCCCTTAAGAAGACAGTCGAGAAGCTGTTGGGGTGGTTGGGGGAAAAGAGGCAATGTGGGAGTTTTATCTGCCTTATCGCTCGTGAATGATAGAATTGAGGGGCTCGTTAGGCGCTCGCGGGAGCTTATTCTCTGATGCTTTGGCCTCGGGGGAGGGGGGGGTAGAAAAGCCTGGGCAAACCGGACTTTCAAGGCAGCGAGAAGAGTGTCGATAAGAGCTGCCTGGACGGCGACACTGCCACCTTGATCGAGCACAGCAGAGAGTCGATCAACTAAGAACGAATCAATCCCCGAATCGGCTATCTCTTCGGCCCCAGGTCCCAGCAGAAGCTGACGCATGACAAGCAGAGAAATTTGTTGCAGTTTCACCGCCTCCAAATCCTGTGCAGCGGTCATTGCCTGCCCACTGACCACCCTAAGCGACACCTGAAAGATAGCGGCGTGAAGGCTTTGAGACCTGGCATCATCTGGAAAAAGATTAAGAAACATTGTCACCAAAGCATCTGGTTAAGACGTACCCTCCGATGTAGTAGCCTCCTTGTGTTTGTCAATAGCGGCCAACGTCTGCGTAAACAAGCTAATCCACCCGTTGTGGGAAAGTGTGGATATAATATTGGAAACTGTCTGCAACAAATAGCTGCACTCCTTGTAGTCGTCGGGCGATAGGGGAGGATTCTCAGCATCCGGCTCCAACTGGTCTGACCGTTGGAAAAGACGGTCGAGTGTTGATACTACCATGCGGAAGATCCTGTAGAGTATAAGCACTATTTAATAAAGATGTCCACTTAGGCGTGTTTTCAACAACACGCCAAACCTTCATTTTGAAAGTCATTGGACTTACTTGTGTATAGATGACAAGTCTTGGAGCCATCGGTGCACAGTCTGAGAAGCTTCATTCGCACCCTGATTGAGAAAGTCTAGAACGATGAATAGAGGACGCTCAAGCATCGAGGCTTGATACAAGATTCCGGATTGAGCCGAATCCTGTACTTGCTTCGGGAGAAGCTCATACGTCCCGTGGTGGCTATGGGACCAGAGAACAAAGTACCTTCCAGCTTGTTCTGTTGATGATAGTGGGCGATACCCGCCAAATGACGACTCAGCCATCAGAGATGTAATGGCTGCCTCTACTAGATGATCAGACCAAGAAACAGAGTGGAGTTGCCACAAGCAACGAACTGCCTCAACGTGGAACTTTGGGCTCAATGGCGAAAGAAACTGCCAGAGCTGACGAACGAGCGCCGGAATTAAGTCTGAGACATCCTCATGGCTGATATAATATCCAGGGCTCTGGATAAAGTACATGTTTGTCACAGCCGAAGCAATGGATGAAATGGCTGCAAATGAGGCAGTAGTGGCCTCGGCTGGTTCGGTACCAATGCGGTTGCACAGTGCTAGATAGAGACGCCTATCACGCAAAATTCGTGATCTCGGAAGCTTCTTCAACAGGATTATGAGAAGATTGACCCGTTCCTGTATCTGGGTAGTATCGCCACGGCCATCGACAGCCCTGATTGTTTGCTCATATGCATTCTGGATAACCAATTCTCCTAGATGCTTAGGGACAAATGGAAGTGGCTGTGGATCCAAGCTGTTCTTGCTTTGTTCATAAAAGGCATGTATCCTTTTCAGGATTTCAGATCCAGCTACGTCAGAGCTAGAGCCTTCTGGTTTCTGGGATTTTGTCTTTTGTATGAAAGCCCTCTCAGTAAGCAGCCCTGTCAGAGAGTTCATCACCTTGGATAGCCCATTGGAGACAAGCCGTAGTCGATCTGGGGTCATTACGGGGTTCTTTTCCGCGGATAGTTCACCCATCTTCATAAGTGTAGAAAGTGTCAGCAGGGGAACATGCGCTAAGATCATGTCTTCTTCCCGCACATTGAAGTTTTCAAGTATGAAATGCGCAAGCTCCAGGTTACCCAAAAGCGCCTCAGTCTTGGAAGACAAATCTTGAGATCTCCAGTCGATCAGATGGAGAAGTTCAGAGAATATGACGCCGCTTTCAACCCCATCGAAGAAAGAGCTTGCGCTGCGGAAAACTTCCTCGAATTGATTTTTGGGGGCCTTGGTTCCAAAGGATTGAACGCTTCGCATGATTGGTAGAAAGACCTCAGGCACAATGTAGCCACCAACTTCCCACCTATCCATCAATGATAACGATATCCGAAACGGCCTTGTCTTTTCAGAGGGTACTGGTGTATCGTTTTCGATCATACGAAGGAGACCCTTTACCAAGGGGCTCAGCCCGAATCGACTGAAATACTCCGACTGGGTGATTTCTTGGCTATCTGGCGTAGGCTGGGGTCCGTTTTCTGATATGGAATTGCGAGCTTCAAAGGACGGTCGGTCGTTAGCGGGTTCAGGGCCGAGAAGCCAGGCCCACAATCTCCTGTTCAAGCTCATGTCACGCCGGGCGACAACTCCCACGGCTGCGATGATCAGTCTCTGAAGGTCATTCCCGGCAATGCGCGATTGCAAGATGGGCGAGCTCAGCGGTAAATGCGTTACAAGCAGGTCAAGGAAGTTGCGCTGAACGAGGACTTGCTCATCCGCCAGGCCAGTTGCGAAACACCGGATCAACAGGCCAGGTTCCGGTAAGATCACGGAATCAGCTGCCACTGAAATCTCATGGGGCAACTCATTCGCATTGTTGATATCACTTTTACTCGGCCTGCGATCCGTGATGCCTAGCTTTGGTAGATAGCGGTTCAAATAAGCCAGGACCCCGGAGCGTCGACTAGGACTAGTTATCGACGCGAGAAACAGGCACTGCCAGAAGTAATGGCCACTGGGGCTCGTATCCGCTTCTTGCTTGTGCATGTCCATCTTGCTAGCTATTTCGCGGAACTTGTTGACCAGTCGCATGGTGGGATCGAAATCATCGCTCGTTTCTTCTTCCAGGCCCGGGAGAAGAGCCAAAATGATGGCCTTCAGAGCCGGGCGGATAGCCCATGGTTCCAAGCCACATACGTATGTTTCGACCAGCGATAGGAAGAGGGGGCGCACCGTGAGCGAGGCAAAGGTGAGGGTGGGCGCGATACCGGGCAGGTACAAGGGCAGGCCGTGCGACAGTCCCTCCGGCTGGCGAATGAAATGACAGCATCAGCAACTATACATCCGAAGCAAGACACGAACGAGCAAGACAAACCTTGATTAGATTAAATATATAGGTATATACTTCGAGTGCTTTCTGGTGGACACCAGACGGCAACGAGGGGTTCAAGCATTGCGAGAGCCGTTTGGCAACGAGGGCCTTGTGGGGGACGATGGGCAAGTCGGCCGGGTGGGATTGAAGTGCCTGCAGTAGGACGCATCAGCCATATGCGCGATTGCCTCTGGTACCTGGCATATCACACCTTCAGCAGCCGACTCAGAAAAGAGATGTAATCGGCCCATTCCTGCAGGGCGGTGTCGAACAGCGACAGGGCTCGCTCGACGGTGGAGGCATAACGGCGGTAGTTCTTGTCTTTCTTCGCGGGATCTGTAGGAGGAATAAAAGGGGTCAGCCCCTTTCTGATCTAGATGGGTCGTACGACCATGGGCCATGGACCATGGGGAGTGCAGAGGGCAGACCTTCCTTCCTCCGTGGTCGGGAGCGCGTGAGAGAGCTGTCGGAGCTTGCGGGGGAGTTCGACCTCGGAAACGAGCTCGGATCAAGGCTCATCGTGCGATTGTCGGGTGATCGATATTGTCTGGATAAACTGGCTGCGGATCGCGCCTCATCATATTCCGACCATCAGGACCGACGGGGGGGGGGGGCTAGCAGGTGGGTTGAGCTGGTGTTGCTAATTAATTGCTAACGACACGGGGGGGCCGGACGAAAGCCAGGCGGCCGTGTTTCCGTTTATCTGGCGTAATCTGGCGTCCGCCCGCCTTGGGGAGCTCCGCCCGGCGGATCCATCCAGCCATCTCTCCGACGTCTCCGTGCGCCGCTCCGGCTACTCTCCGGACTTCTCCAATGCTTGTCTCTGGTCTCCGACCGCCGCCGCCCGCCTATCGCCCATCGCCCATTGCACCACCACCACCACCATGTGCTATGGAACCCTTCGTTTTCTTCGTGCCGGCTAGGGTCCTCGTTGCTGCCCTCTCTTGATCTCTAAACGATCCCCAGCAAGCCACGAATCCCCGGTTGAGCGAAGAGCATGGATTCGGCCCCTTCTGGTCCGTCGCAAGGCGCTCCCGGAGATGATCCTGCCCCAGCGCCGCACCCCCCCACGGACATCGACCCATCATCGACCGCAATACCCTCCACGGATTCTACCGGTCGGGCGCGCAGTGCGACCCCCGAGGAACGACCACCGCCCTTGCCTCCGCGCCCAAACACCTTGAATTTGCTGGATGACGGAGGGGCATCTCCCCGGCCACCAGGGAACCTCACACAATCAGCTCTCCAGTCCCAAGCTACAACAGCTGTGTCTCTCACAGATATTGCTTCACAAGATGCGGGGAAGGAAACCTTGGCGGTGCGCAGTCTACCCGGGACGCTGAGGGCGAAGGCGAGCCTCAGCCACTTGGCTAGCGCAAGGGGAAGCGAGGCCGGCGACTCCGCAAGCATTAGGAGCTCTGTGCCTCATGGCGATGCGGATGTCGACAATGTCTTTGGTGACTTTTTGGCAACAGAGCCTGGCCTGATCCGACAGCATAGCTCGGGTCTCATGCAATTCCCGGAATTCCAGGCGGATGATGTGGAAGACGACTTCGCAAGCGAGTTTGAGCCAGTAGGGGAGGTTAGCGCGGATGGGGACCAGGAGGGTATGCATCATCTGCACCATGAACAACTCATTCGGCTGCTAATCCGATCTTCCGTACAGAGCTGGTTCTCGAGAAATGGAAGGCTAAACGGAAACACTACGTTATTCTTTCAGCTGCTGGCAAGCCCATCTGGACACGACATGGCGATGGTGGGCTAATATCGACGTACGTGGGCGTCATACAAACTATCATTTCGTTCTACGAAAATTCCAAGGACCATCTTCGCAGCTTCTCCGCCGGGGATACAAAGTTTGTGATAGTAACCAGGGGGCCGTTATATCTTGTGGCGATCAGTCGCTTCCTTGAAAGCGATACTCAGCTCAAGCTTCAGTTGGAAGCACTATATATGCAAATTCTATCTACTTTGACCCTTCCCTCGTTGACCCACCTGTTCTCCGTCCGCCCTTCAACCGATCTCAAGCGGCCGCTTCAAGGGTCAGAGACCCTCCTATCCACATTGGCCGACAGCTTTACAAAGGGTTCTCCTTCTACTTTGCTTTCAGCGTTAGAGTGTCTCAAGATCCGCAAGTCCCATCGACAAACGATCAACAATACGCTTATGAAGACTAGAGTTAGTAGCCTGCTCTATGGCTTGGTTGTCGCGGGCGGTCGGCTCGTCAGTGTTGTCCGGCCCAAGAAGCATTCATTGCACCCCGGTGATCTGCAGCTCTTGTTCAATATGGTCTTCGAAGCAGAAGCGGTCAAAGCTGGCGGCGGCGAAAGCTGGATCCCGGTGTGTCTGCCGGGCTTCAACAGCAGCGGGTATCTGTATATGTATGTCAGCTTCCTCGACTTGCGAGAGGATGCTAGCAGTGCTGCCGACGATTCAACCACCAAAGAAGAGTCCGTGGCAATTGTTTTCATTAGCGCCAACAAGGAGAGTTTCTTTGAACTGCAAGAAATGCGCGACGAATTTGTCGAGGTAAATTCAACACCACTTCTCCAACCCCCACCAAAGTAGGTACTAACACATCATCACTCACAGCAAATGGAAAAGAACGGCAGCCTCAGGATCATCAAAGACGCTGTTGACAAGGGTCGACCCAAGACAACAGATATTATCCCGGGGACCGTCTTGCATCACTTTCTGTACAAATCAAGGGCCAACGTGCAGTTTACGCAGTCGGCATACGACCCAGATTTTTCGTCGATCTCCCGACGTCGAAGGTTTGCACTCCAGTCCACCCCTTCTACTTTAATCCATGTATTAACACCAACCCCTCAGACTAATGTCCACATACAACAACCTCCACGCGAGCATCCATGCCAAGCACACCCACGTCAAGGTCCACCACTGCGTATCTCAATCATCCAGCTCCTTTGCGTGGGTGACTCCTATATTCGAATTCTACTGCGTCGCGGGTGCAAATGCGAACCGGAACGCGCTTGCCCAAAGCGCGAGTAAGATAATCGAGTGGGTGCAGAAAGAAGAGGAGAGACTGTTCATCATTGGCGGTGCAGTGAGTTTCCACTACCTATCACACACCCTATCCGCTGTACTAATATACCATGGAACAGGCGTTTTGAGCGAATGACCCATAATGACCATAGAGCGTATATGCGTTTCAAATATATACACCGCAGCCCTACACTTAATTACATTCAACATCATATCTATCAATCAATCAATCATCATCACGACATGACTCTACATACATAGACTCCAACCCCATCTACGATCCCCAATACTACTACTAGTAGTAATATGATTGCATTTCACCGTCCAATCTCTCCAAACCCCAGAACCCCACCACCCCGATAGTCCAATCTAGTCCAGTCTAATCCAGTCCAGATATTCCAATCTAATCAATCGTATCATCCCTCAACGCAAACAACTGCCCAATAAGCTCATCCGACCGCGCCCGAATCGCATTATGGTACATAACATTCGTAATAAACTGCTTGATGCCCTTGATCTTGGCGGCGGTGTTCTGCGCATGGTCGAAGTGCACATACATATCGTCAATGAAGGTGGCTGCGTAAACGGGGACCTCGTTCTTGGCGAGCTGCGCTTCGTCGTACAGCGGGGTCCAGTCGTCGGTGGAGGCGAGGATGTCGGCTGCTTCGCGGATCTGGCTGAGTTCCGTGTAGGAGTCGAACATGTCTTTGTAGACCTGTGGGTTGTGTTAATGTGGGGGTTTTTTGGGGGTGGGTTTGGGTGGGAGGAACTGGGGGAGGCTTACCATTTCGCCGGTGAAGAGGATCTCCGGCTGGTTGGAGTCGATTTGGAAGTTGGGGTTGGAGGCGCGGTATCTGTCTGCGGACCAGTTGGAGGGTTTTCTGGGATGGGGGTGTTAGTTTGGTTTTAGGTTGGGGTTGGGGTTGGTTCTCACCCTTGGCAGTAGATAGCCTCGTGCAGGATGGCGTAGATGACGTTGTTGTCCATGCCGCCGAAACTATCGATGGAGGTGAGGGTGGGGTGGGTGAGGAAGCCGAAGACTTCCAGGTCGTTCCAGGTGCGGAGGACGATGTCTGTGTGTTGTGGTTAGGGCTGAGGATGTTTAAGTGGGGAGATTATTACCATGGATGCCATCAAGACCACCTGCAGGGCGTTAGTATCAATATTCCGTGGTAGGTAGTACCCTGAGTTGCTTACCGTGCATGCCAAACAGGATACCCATCTGCTGGAATCGCTCTGGGGTCAGCGTTCCTGTCGGTAGGGCAACCTTGTTTTCTTTGAGGTATTGGATGATCTGCTTGACGCGCTCCACGTCCTCGGGGAACTTGGTGTAGTAGGCCTTGTTTCTCTCGATGACCTTCTCTGTTGGGGGTTAGATTGCGCTTGTTCGATGAACTATTGGGATATGATGAACTAACCGTATGTGCGTGCGTAGACCGGGTCAGGGTCGCTGACGAGAGGAGGGAGTCCACCGCAAAGGAAGGCCTCAGCCAGTCCTTCTGGGCTGTTCGCGGTTAGTATCTCAAGGGGCTTTTTAATGTTCTTGGGCTGAAGATTAGACGTACAACATGGAGAGGTAGGTCACGGCGCAGAAGCCTCCGAAGCTTTGGCCGATGATGCTCCATTTGCGCTTTTCCTCGGGATATTCCGTCGTGAGGCAGCGGCGAATGGCCTCGCAATCGCGGACAATGTTGTCCGCACGGAAGTTCTTCAAATACTCCGCCTGCTTAATGGCATTACCTTGGCGGGCAAGTGTGCCCGCCGTGATGGTCGAACTCATACCAGTGCCACGCTGGTCCAGGAACAAGACCTTTCGAGCCAGTAAGCCCCGTCCAGTTTGATTCGAGGGGAACTACGCACCTGATAACCCTTGTCAAGGGCCGTGCCAACCCAGCCATATTCTTGCGGGGGACGACATCCCATGCCGGGGCCGCCCTGCAGGTACACGAGCCAGGGGAGCTGCTTGTCGTCCTTGCTTTCATCACTAGGATCGACGGGGGTCACCAGGCGGCGAACACTACGGGCAAACAGTCTCAGGTTGCCATCGCTGGGCTGGCTGTAATTGACAGGGACGTCAAAGAAAAGCTCAGCCACACGCAGCCTTCCTAAAAGGCAACCCCACCTGTCAGCATTGCCACGTTGCTCGCGGATCCGAGACACGCACCTGGGATGTTGTGAAAGCGCCTGTCGATCAATTTTGCGGCCATTGTTGCGACTTCGGAGGTTCTACTGGGATCACAAAAATGGCACGCGGGGCAATTGAGGGGTCGCGAGGGTAGTAATATGGATTATGGCCAGACAGCCAGTGGTGATATGTTCCGATGGAGTCGATTTAGCCCCAGTTTTAGTGACCTTTTTGCGAGGGACGGACGCGGAGGTATTCTCATTACGGTATGTTCAGAGCTAATGGGAAGTCGACCCGCGATAAGCTTCCCTTGACCGTTTCGCTTTCTCCGCCAAACCCTCCGCCTCTCGGGCGAGCCGGCCTGGCCGTCCTATCACCCGCTTGGCACCACCAAACCCCGGAGACCCCGACACGGGGATGGCGCTGCGATGACTCGGGTCAATTGTTCTGCCTAGCGATCTGGCCCCATCACCCAATCTACGTTGTCTGCCGACCGCGACACCCGAGATAATCCTCGGAGATCCTCGCAACACATCGTCTCTGGCTGCATCCAGCAGGTAGTTACAGCCGGCCATCTGAGTCATCCTCGTGTCTGGGCTTCACTATATATTCTGTCCATGAGATCCCTGTAGTCAGGAGTGAAGTACTTAGTATACTACATCGAACATTTGCAGTCATCATATCACTCCGGTTTTATTGAATTAAACCGGCCCGCGTCCAGTATAATTTAATAATTAAATTTAATAAACGGCAAAATGGACCTTAAAGACATTGAAAGCACCTCCCAAGAGCAGGGCCGTCTGCACCAGAAGCTATGGGAAATGACACAGACGTGGCAGCCCGACAGTGTTATCCCCAGTGCCAGTGACTTGTCCCGGGCCAGAGCATCTCTGCCCAAGTCCCTCACGGAGAATGGAGCGGGATTCGAGAACACCACGCAACATATCTTGAACGACCTCGTCCCGGCGTTCAATCGCAGCAGTATCAGCCCCAACTACTACGGGTTTATCACCGGTGGCATTACCCCAGCTGCCCTATTTGCAGACAACCTTGTCTCTGCCTACGACCAAAACGTCCAGGTTCATATGACGGAGCATTCCATCTCAACTGATGTCGAACACAACGCCTTGGGCCTTCTCGCGGACCTTCTACGGCTGGACCGGAGCCAATGGCACAACGGCACTTTCACCACTGGAGCGACTGGCAGTAACATTCAAGGAATAGCCTGTGGAAGAGAGTTTGTCCTACGAGCTGCGGCAAAGAAGAAGGGGATATCCATTGACAGTGTGGGTGAATACGGCTTGTTCGAACTCATCCATGCGGCCGGTCTCTCCGGAGTGCAAGTTCTCACGACACTGCCCCATTCGTCGTTGACGAAGGCAGCCGGGATACTCGGTATCGGTCGTGCGAACGTCAAGAGTGTTTGCCGGGATGATCACTACCTCCAATTTGACATGGAGAAAGTCGAAGCTGAGCTAGCAAGATCCGACAAGGCCAGCATCATCGCCGTCTCCTGTGGAGAGGTCAACACTGGACACTTCGCCACATCCACTCTTTCTGAAATGGAAAACCTGCGCAGACTCTGCGATAAGTACGGAGCCTGGATCCACGTCGACGGTGCTTTCGGCATCTTTGGTCGTGTCTTGGAAGGTCCCGAGTTTTCGACTATTTCCAAGGGATGCGAGGGAATGGAACTGGCGGATTCCATCGCAGGCGATGGACACAAGCTCTTGAACGTGCCATACGACTGTGGTTTTTTCTTGTGTCGCCACGCCGGTGAAGCCAATAATGTCTTCCAAAACGCAAACGCGGCATACTTGAATGGTGCTCAATCCGGAGGCCCTTCGATTCCTTCGCCACTGAACATCGGAATGGAAAACTCGAGACGGTTCAGAGCCCTGCCAGCCTACGCCTCGCTTGTGGCTTATGGTCGAACTGGATACCGGCAAATGCTGGAGAGACAGATTAGACTGGCTAGAATGCTTACCGAGTGGCTCTACGATCACCCCAAGTACACTGCACTGCCGAAATTGGATAACAAGGAGGCTTTACTCGACCAGACATACATCAGCGTGCTCTTCAGCGCAAAGGACGAAGAACTGAACTCGAACCTGCCAAAGCGGATCAATGAGACTTCAAAGATGTTTGTCTCGGGTTCGGCCTGGCAAGGCAGACCGGCCTGTCGGATCGCGATCTCAAACTGGAGAGTCGTGGAGGACAGGGACTTTGCTGTCGTGACAGCCGTCTTGGATGGTGTGGCGGGAGGAAGATCATAGAGCGTCTCTGGGCTGGATCCTTAAAAGCCTTATTTCAATGTATAGACTAATCTAATTCTTGATATATAGTTCTATGGCTGCAATTTTAAACAACATATGAATAAAAAACTTTTACTGCAGTTTTTATGTACCAAATTGATTATTATGATGCAAACCGTAGTTCCCAACTTCAGCTTCTGCACGTAGCAAAACATTTCAATTGAAATAAAGTAAGACTTGCTATCCACTGCCCATACATAAATTCCATTCTTGACTGCGAAACTCAGACTTTCGCTTCACCTGGAGCAGATGATAGAATCTTAACCGTCCCCATAACGCCTAGCCATTTATCTTGGTCCAAGTCAACGAAATCATACCCATGATCGGTCATTGGAATAATGTCTAGGTTTATCACTCGAGAAAGGGACATCGGGATGGGTATCTTCCGCTACAGGACCAATAGATATCTCGTTCCGCAGATGGGTGACTTTTGGCTTCCATATCGTATGTTCTTCTGTTCAGAAACTTCGCAAAGACAGGAGCATATCAAACTTCCAGAAGGCTTCGGCAAGTTCTTCCTATCTGGTTCTTTCTTTCTCTTGAAATTTGACGAAATGTCAAGAGGGACATATGCCGGAACCAACTTTTTTGTTTCGAGCCCAAAGGGACACAGGACGTTGTTGTTCCGTCGGACCATTATCGACTTGAAAAGCTTTCTCATTCGATATACACCGGTGACTTTATCCATGTTTTGCTGTAGTGGGTTGTTTACAACCAGCTCTTGACCAAGGAGAGTTGCCTCTGTGGATAGCCTGTCTCTATATTGTATATTTCCCCCAGTTTGCTCTTTCAGATCCTTGTACTCTTTTTGTCTCTGAGTAAAAGGCCTGCGTAGCCTTTGAAATCGCGGATGTTGTTAAAAAAGACGTGGCACTCATCTTATGTGACGTATTAATTCGCCCCAACGGCTCGATGTCGGGGACGGGCGTCTCGGTTCCCTGCTCTGACGAGACCGGGCCAGAAGGCAGAGGAACCAATGTAGTGACCCCTATGTCTGCGCAACTCTGGGGATTTGGGTAGGGGTAAATCAGGCATGAAAGAATCAAAGGGAACCAGCGGAGAGAGCCTAGCTTTTGGGAACTCTAGGGATTTGAGAGGGCAGAAAACGGGGTACAGGAGCGAGGACCAGCGGAGAGAACCTATGTTTGGTAAACTCTGGGGATTTGGCCGAGAGCGAAGACGCGGGGTAAACGGGCGAGAGAAACCGGTAGAAGAAGGGGCTATTGAAACTGGCTCCAAGCCACTGGCAGGCATTGCAAAGTGTGGGCGAAGAGTTTCGCATCAAGTGTGCCTTATCAAACACAGCGAAGCCAAACTATCTGTTTATGCATTAGTAGTCTTGCTTCCATCAAGAACTTTGTGATTGGGGTTTAGTATATATTTCATGTATCTGACTGCATCAGTCTGTATGCGTTGGATATTGGGTCCTCATCGTCATAATATGGGATTGAAGATTTTGAAGGGTGTTGGAAGAGATGGAAAGTAAAATGGAAAGTAAAATGGAAAGTAAAACGCAGAACAAAAATTTTAAAGCCCACTGGAATATCTTTTATTCGGGCGAGCTTTCCAGATGAGTATCAATGAGGTTATTCACATAAAAAGCGGAATATAAATAATGTAATTCTAATATTACTCGCTCGAGAGATTCATATATCCCTTTAACAATCATGTCTTTATATATGGGTTGAATTTTCCTTGGTAGTGAAGTAAAAGGATCATTAAATGTCGTACCAGTTTAATAATGATATGAGGCTACTTTGTAACTACTATATAAATTGTTAACTCGGGAGTTCTAAATTTGTATATTTTCCAAGAGAATTTCAATGTAAGACAGTAGGTAAGTAGCCATATATAATATTGAATATTGATTAGAATACGAATTATCGTTTAAATTTTAGCCATATATATGCCAAAGAGATATTTGAAGCACCCGTAGAGTAATTATAATTTGCAGGATCTTTTTTGTTTAATGTTGAGCTGTCGGGGGTCGGAGCGCAGTGGCGGGACGGGTCGTGAGACGAACAAGGTTCGCCCCCACGCCGCTCTCGTCAGCTCTACCAATGTTTCCCTTAACATCCAACTCAACTGTCTTCCTCGTCTACCTTCATGTTCAGTATCGGATGGTGGAGATATAAGACTTCTTTTTGCATTTTACCATGGTATACCGTGGAAAACCCTCTAAATCATGCCGAGAATGTCGAAGACGCGATATTAAAGTATCACAGCCTTCCTTTGTTGTTCGAAGATGAACCGTACTCATACTACTCATTAGTGCGACAAGAAGAAGGATAGCTGCTCTCAATGCTCTCGTGCGGGACTGTCATGTCCTGGATACTCCAATCCCAGGGATCTGGTGATACTCAACGAGACTGCCGCGACAACCGAGAAAGTAATGAGGAGGCGCTCTTTGCAGTGTCAACATCCTCCAAATCCTCTATCGACAGTACTTCTTCCCACCGTCTTTCAGCGTGCAAAGCAACTTTACATATCTCAATATGTCGAAGACACACCACCAGCGGCAGGTCTCTTTTCTTACATGCAGGTCTTTCATCCGTCGACGCAACATGATTTCCCTCTCCTAGAAACAGTCGTCAATGCCATATTCATGGCTACCTTCTCGTCTCTGCATGGATCTCGTCCGGCACTCTATGATGCCCAAGTTGGTTATGGGTTAGCCTTGTCTTTGACCCGGAAGGCGATCGAGTCGCCAAAAGAGGCGAAGCTGGACCGGACGTTGTTCTCGATATTGCTGATGAGTGTTTTCGAACGACTGGCGATCTCTGAACACGAAGGATTCAATATTCGGAATGGTCATTTGCGAGGTGCATTCGAACTTATGTTTCTGAGGGGCAGTGGTCAATTTACCAACAAAAGTGGCAATGCTATGTTTCTACATCTCACTGAACTTGTGATTCTTGACTGTCTTGCCAATGAGCTCGATATTCCATCACAGTTTCTGACGTTGAAGCGGAAGGCTCTTGAGAGTGGCATGGACACATCATCGATCAGATGGAAGTTCTTAGAGGCTATGCTCCAGTACGCGCAGCTGGAGAGCTATATAAGTTGGTCGTTTGCTGCCGCAGAAATTGCGATATACCGCGCAGAAATACTCGACAGCGTGTTAAACCAAATATCGAGGCGTTTCCCTTCTTTTATATCGAAAAGACAGAACCCCGAACCCCTATGCGTTCTGGAAGGCCGATCGGATATCTACCCCGATTATGACACGCATCGATGCTGGAACAACATACGTGTGGTTCGTATTCTATTGGCCAGGATTATACGTGAGCAATGCACCCAGCTATTGGGGACCTCAACCGACGATACCTTGATCATGGGAAAGCTGCATGAATCTAACCGGCGAATCATGTCTCTCTGCTCGGATATAATTCTCTCTATCCCATGTCCCGGGGCTCGTGAAAAACTGTCCTATAATATTTTAAGCATACGGTCATCTACGCTACTGTTTCATCTCCATGTCGCGAAAGAGATAGCCTCTCCGTCAGGTGAAATACGACTATCTATTGACAAAAGGTTACAATATTTGAAAGGAAGACAATCTCCTGCGCGACAGAGAATAATGGATTGCTTGCTAGATGGATCTCAAAAAGTGCCTAATAATGTCTGGAAAGTGTGGTTAAAGATTGGACGAGAAGATTATTCAATCTGATCCAGAACCGCACGAGGATGGTCCCAATCTCGTTAGGGACGCCCTAGTATTCATTCAACTTCATACCTGCGGCGGGAAACCTCTCTCCTGCAATAGGAAAGCTGTCCAGGATGGAGCTGATTTTTTCAAGATCACCTTCCGTCAACTCAACATCCTTGATATTTTCCAGCACCCTCGACTCTGATCGTGCACCCGCAACAGGCACAAAGAGCGGCATCCCGGGCTTCTTGCTCTGGACCTTGACCCACGACAAGGCCAGTTGAGCCGGAGTGCATCCCTTCTCGGCCGCGAGCTTCTCCAACTCCTCCACCAGCTCGCGGTTCTTCGCAAGGTTGTCGGGATGGAAGCGAGGGAAGAAGCGATGGTGGTCGTTCGCGGGCAGATCATCGACGCTCTTGATCGCACCCGTCAACATGCCAGCCCCCAATGGGGTATGGGCAATGATTGCAATGCCATGCTCCGCGCATGCCTCGGCAACCCCATTGCTCAAGACCTCTGTCGCCCAAAGACTGACCTCTGCCTCGACCATATCGATCTTGGCGACGCTGGCAGCACGGCGGATAGAGTCAGCGCTCACTTCAGTCAACTGGATGCCTCCGATCTTGCCCTCGGCCTTTAGCTCCGCCAGTGCCCTCACACTCTCTTCGATTGGGACATTGGGATCAACTCTCGCACAGCCGAAGATATCGATATTCTTCTTGCCGTCCAAGACCTTGAGAGCGTTGTCCACGAAGCTGCAGAGCCCTGCAGCCGAGCAGTCCATAGTGAAAGTCTTCATGTCCACGAGGCCAGACTTGATAGAAAGGACAACCTTATCCGCGTCCTCGGGATAGGCTGTGAAATAGCGGTTCATGAGATGCAGAGAGTTGCTGTCAGGTGTCCCATAGAAGTCCGCTCCATTCCATACGTTGACTCCAGCAGCCAAAGCCGTCTTGAGGACCTTAAAAGCTTGTTCATCTGATATTCCCTCCATCACGGTCATACCTGTAGTATATTTAATCAGTTAGATGGTATCCTATAAGAGAAAACAACAGACAAAAAGAAACAGGAGAACCAACGCATCAGACCCAGACCATTCTGGGTGATGGGCTTTCCAGTAAGAGTAGCCATGGCGAAGTACTAGTTGTGCGTTTGTCGATGTTCGGGAACAAAGAAGTATGTAGTAGTCAATGTCAGGAATAACACCAGATCAGCTGCTTGCAACGACAATAATGATAACCCACACAGATCCGGGGGCACAGAAGTCCTACTTATATATTCCAGAAAACCATTCAGGCGCCCAAAGGACTGTGGACGAGTCCATGAATAGACATCGGTTTTTGGAACTGCTCATCTCCGGCATGGGATACGAGAGCCAAGGCATTAACTCCGTTATTGCCGTCATGACCAGCTGGTTTCCCGATTAGGCTTGGTGTCGTTGCAGCCACCGAATGTGGCCTGAGGCATAGAGCTGCGTTTCGCCAATCCGCGAGTATCATGGCTTGGGAGCGGCCAATCATTGGGGATTTCAAATTATTTCATCTGTTGGAGATAATAATGGGCTTAGTTAACTATAATTGCCTGTCTTACGGGCTGGGCTAGCCCATGTCTGGTCGATTGGACGTTTCTTGGCCTCTACATACGTTTTACAGCGGTCAAACGAGGTATTTTATCCTAGAAAACCACAATAATCATCTCCAAAAAATGAAAACTAAGCCTTTGAGGTCTAGTTCCTATATCTCTGGATATATCCTACCCCTAAAAGCCTTGTTTAAGCTCAATTGAGCGATCTCTTACCAGAAACGCCAATCGACAACCCCCCACGGTAACGGGTTTACACGGTAAAGTAACCCACGCAGCGGGGGGCAGAGCCCATCAACCGGACTTTTTTTTCTTCGGGCCCCGCGCTGTACTCTTTACTGAATGGGTAGAAGATCAGTTCAGTTCCCCCGCATTAAGAACAAAAAAATAAATCCAACCCACCATAAACAAACACAATGGGTAAGAAAAACAAGAAGTCGGCCGAGCACAAGGAGCGAGTAGCCGCGAAGCAGACGAAGAAAGCGGACAAGAAAGAGAAGCGCGGCAAGACGAAGGGCAAGGACGCCGACAGTGACGCCGAGGATGCGGACCTGGACGCCATCCTAGCGCAGTATGCCGAGGAGCAGGCCAAGTTCCTGAAGGTCACAGAGGTTGTGGGTGGGCCGCCGACGCCTCGCTCGTCTGCGACTGTTCTTGCGTCGCCGTCGAATCGCAATGAGCTGCTGGTGTTTGGCGGCGAGTTCTTTGATGGCAATCTGGCTAGTTTCTTTAACAACCTCTTCGTTTACAATATTGATCGCGAGGAGTGGAAGGAGGTGACCAGTCCGAATAGTCCGCTGCCTCGAAGTGGGCATGCTTGGTGTCGGGGTGGGAATACGGGGGGTGTTTATATGTTTGGTGGTAGGTGATGTGATATTGATGATTAACCGTTGGGGGCTTTTCGGTGGGATTTGGATTGTGCTAATTTGTTCGTGTGCAGGAGAGTTCTCGTCGCCGAAGCAGGGCACGTTCTATCATTACAATGATTTCTGGCACCTTGATCCCTCGACGAGGGAATGGGCTCGGCTGGAAACGAAGGGCAAGGGTCCCCCGGCGAGAAGTGGTCACAGAATGACTTATTTCAAGGTTGGTTTCTTAGTACTGATTTTGATTGTGAATGTGGCGGCATGCTGATGAGGATCCAGAACTACATCATCCTCTTCGGTGGGTTCCAGGATACTTCTCAGCAGACTAAGTATCTCCAAGACCTGTGGATCTACGACTGCTCGAGATACACCTGGTTCAACCCTACGCTACCCCCAGCGTCCCAGAAGCCCGATCCTCGGTCTTCTTTCACCATTCTTCCGCATGAGACGGGCGCCGTCTTGTACGGTGGATATTCCCGCGTGAAGGCCACCACGGGAGTGAACGGAAGGCCCATAAAAAGTGGTGCTCAGCGGATGGTCATGAAGCCTATGGTGCACCAGGATACCTGGTTCCTGCGCATCACCCCTCCTGCTGCTGACGCCCCCGCCACTGCTGCGCCTACCATACGGTGGGAGCGTCGGAAGAAGCCGGCCAACTCTCCCAACCCGCCCCGTGCTGGGTCCACAATGGCCTACCACAAGGGCCGAGGTATCATGTTCGGTGGTGTTCATGATATTGAGCTGAGCGAGGAAGGAATTGACAGTGAATTTTTCGACACCATGCTTGCCTGGAACACTGACCGGAACCGCTTCTTCCCGATGGCCCTGCGCCGTCCCAGGGCGCCGGGCAAGAAACAGCTCGCAAACCAAATGAAGTCTCGGGACCGAAGCAAGGCCGACGAGGAAGAGCTCCTGCAGAACTTGAAGGCGCTGGAGGCCAAGGGAGGTATCCGCAACGATGACGACGAGGAAATGCAGTCGACCACCCCCAAGGTCGAAGAGGAGCCTGATAAGCCGGAGAAGCCTTCGATTGTCCGGTTCGAGATGCCCCACCAGCGATTCAACGCGCAGTTGGCCGTCCAGGATGACACTCTGTTCATCTTCGGTGGAACCTTTGAAAAGGGAGACCGGGAGTTCACATTCAACGATATGTACTCGATTGACCTGGTCAAGCTTGATGGTGTCAAGGAGATCTTCTACAACGAGCCCGGGAACTGGCATCTACTCAACGAGGCGGACGACAGCGACGATGAGATGGATGAGGACGAAGAGGAAGACGGTGAGGATGAGGATGAGGAGGAGGATGCAATGTCGCTGGATACTGCTTCTCCGGCGCCAACCGAAGTGACCGTCCCATCAGTGACCCACGATATGGAGCAACTGGAGGTGGAAGAGCAGGGAGAGCCATCTGTGCAGGACAGCAGACCTCTCCCCCGTCCCTTCGAGAGTCTGCGTGATTTCTTCAGCCGTACTTCTGAAGATTGGCAGAGGATTCTGCTGGAGACCTTGAAGGAGAGAGGAACGGCTACGGAGAAGAACATCAAGGAGTTGCGGAAAGACGCATTCAACATCGCTGAAGAGAAGTGGTGGGATTGCAGAGAAGAAATTATGGCTCTGGAAGATGAGCAGGAAGAGGCCGGTATTGGGGAGGTGGTCAGCATTGCGGATAGGGGAGACAATGCTGGCGGTGCCGGACGGCGCAGGTGATGATACTGTGGAATATACCTTAGAGTTATGTCATTTTCTTTCTAAAAGCATACCGCGTCAAATTTCCAAACCGAGCTCGTTAAAGCAAAGTTTCTCTAGACGAATATACTATGGACGGACATACTAACATTGGCGCACCTCATCTTCCCCAAGATTCGAGATGCATTGGACCGCGATCTTGTTCACTCGACCATACTGTATATAAATCTATCTCAAGAAATGTATTGACATGAATATTGCCACTTGCATGGCGCGCATGTGTCAAAGTAATTAGTACCAAGATAGGTGCACACCGTGCAAGCCAGATGGAATCCAGCAGCAGCATATCTGGGGGTGGCCGCGGGACGCCCACGGCCACCGCCCACGTGACCACGCGCAGGGACGCGTCCCGCAGCGATTGTATTCGGCGGGTCGGACGAAGCAATCACGACTCTGTTGCTCGGCAGTCCAGCGCCGATTGCTATTGTTATGTTGCAACTCGTCGACAGGACCATGACCACCAGAATACGGCCTTATGACTAAAAACAATTTGGCAGCGCACCTCAAATGGCTGTTGCAGCAAGGCCGCTCGCTCTACCCCTCTTTATCTCCGTCCGAGCCCGAGTTCTATAACGCGCCCAACCCAAATCCTACTATCCCACCGGTGCCGACGCTGGGGGCCCTAGCCAGCCAAGCAGAGGACATCGCGATCGGTGATTCACAGCCGATCACTCGGACGGCAGTGAAAAACGATGTGGACGAAATCGCCAAGGTAGAATCCGACACAGACATGGCCCGATTGCGACTTACTCCGGGGTCGGGACGAAAACCGCGGATGCTCAGTCTCGAAAATGGCTCGGTCGCGCACACCCCGAAGCCTTCGAAGAGTCGCCGGACTGCAGAGACTCCCGCGAGAAAGAGTGAGGCTGTGCAGGATCGGACTATCAAAGGTACGGTAATCGACTCAATCCTTCTGTTCGGGGGTCCGTCGTGACTCACGCCATGAAGACAAGCAGCGGTCTCCTTCTCCATTCAGCAGTCCCAAGTCTCTGTTCGTGACTCCATTCAAGCCAAAGAAGACTGTGGACAACAATTCGCCTCCACCGGAAATCGATATTGATACGATTGACCTGACTGGTGAATTCGATCATACGAGGCTTTCGTCGAGCACATGTGATGGGTTTAGCGAGCCGCGCCGGCTGTGGACTGAAGACGCTGCATTCCGAAAAGAACCTTCCGAGAATTTTGAGAAGCGGGGGAAGAAGCGCAAGAGCGATGAATATGTGTCCGACCTCGTTTCGCCCCGGAAGAATGGCGCCAGAGGGCGCTCGCCCTTGAAGGCTGCCGATAACCTGTCTGCGTCGACGCTTAACATGCACAGAAAATCACCGCGGACGAGCAAGACCGACGATAAGCCCCTTCGAGCGAGTAAATTGACATCTCATGCTAACTCCCGTGCGAGCCATGTCATCGCCGACTCAGACGAAGATGGCGATGATAATCTGTTTGACGACTGGATGCCCGATGGAGATGGGCCAACACTTGACTCCAATGAGTCTTTGTATCCAATCCTGCCTATGGAAGATAGTGCCGATGAGCATGTGGCTGCCAGCCCTGCAAGGAGGAGGACACGTGCTTCCCCGCCGGTATCTGATGCGATGGATCTCGTCCCGTCCAGTACTCGCAAGTCCAAGAAGGAGGTGCATACAAGTCCTGTGCAGATGCCTCATGTACCTGTTTCAACCAACTTCCCGTCATCCCAACCCCAGAACGAAGATGTGACCAAGTTCATGTCTCTTGCAGCAGAGTCTCTCGACAGAGTGATTGCAAGTCACAAGAGCACTCTTACGAAGAACTCTGAAATAGTGTATGAGCGGGCAATGAAGGGAGAACTCGCCCCTGAGTTGATTGCCGAAAACAAGTCTATCGCAGACATGATAGAGGCCATTGAATCGTTGAAGCAGCACCGGATTGCCTATCAGTCTTATGAATCCAAGAAGGATGCGCTAAAGAAAAGGATCATGCAGGTTATAACACAGGGCAGGGATCCACACACGATGCCAGAGCTTGCAGAAAGCCGAGAAGCCTCAACACAGCTGGAACGGGTTGGAGCGGACATACAAAGTTTGCTTATGCGGTCCAAGCTCCTGACGTCTGTGAACTCCTTGAAAGCTGAAACCCCTCGGCATGCCCCCGAACGGCTGAACCCATTGCCTCGTCCGCCTCCTTCTGTGCCAGCGAGTGTTAGAGATGACTCCTATATAAGAGATGCAGACACATTTTCAGGCCCATCCTCGCGGTCACTTACACGGTCAACAATGGACTACAACGACTCGCGATCTGCTATTTCTACCCGAGTATCAGAGCTTTCATTCAAGAACACTAACGGAACCTCGAGTCACAGAGCATTTGACTATGACGACCCTACGACACTGGATGACGATGGTGCTTTCACCAGGACCATGGGCTCACCCATACTGCCTGCGGCAGAGGCAGATGAGTTTGACTTGAACGACGAAGATATGCTAGAAGCTGCCGGGTTCCTTGATGATAGCTATTCGCTCTCGATGGACAACCACGAGCCTCAGAATCGCAAGGTTTTCGCGGAAACTTCCGGGAATGTCTCTCGGTTGCCTGCGTCGCAAAAGCCGCAAGGTCATAATGCTCTTTGGAACCATCACCCGTGGTCTAAAGATGTGAGGAACGCTTTGAAGGACCGTTTCCATCTCCGTGGGTTCCGTCTCAACCAGCTGGAGGCTATAGATGCAACTCTGAGTGGCAAGGACACATTCGTTTTGATGCCTACGGGTGGAGGCAAGTCTCTGTGCTATCAGTTGCCCTCCGTCGTGTCTTCTGGGTCGAGTAGAGGCGTCACACTTGTAATATCGCCCCTGCTTAGTTTGATGCAGGACCAGGTCTCCCATTTGAACGCGCTGAACATAAAGGCGTATTTGCTGAATGGAGAAACACCGAAAGAACAACGTCAATGGATAATGAACACCTTGTCCAGCTCCCTGGCGGAGGAAGACATCGAGTTGTTGTACATTACACCAGAAATGGTCAACAAAAGCCAGGCCGTCACTCGGAGCTTGGAGAAACTCAACCGCAGTGGCAGGCTTGCGCGCATCGTCATTGATGAAGCGCATTGTGTCAGTCAATGGGGACATGATTTCCGCCCTGACTACAAGGAGCTGGGGGGTCTTCGGAGCCAGTTGCCCGGGGTTCCAATGATGGCACTGACTGCGACAGCCACAGAAAATGTCAAGGTTGATGTCATCCACAATCTGAAGATGGAAGGTTGCGAAGTGTTCTCTCAGAGTTTCAACAGGCCAAACCTGACGTACGAGGTCCTGATAAAGAAGAAGGGAACCGAGCTGCTGGGCAGTATTGCCAATACGATATCGACCTCCTACAAGAACAAGTGTGGCATTGTGTATTGCCTTTCGCGCAAAACATGTGAAAAAGTCGCGGAGCAGCTCCGGGACGACCATCGCATCAAGGCAGAGCACTACCACGCTGGCATGGACTCAGAAGCACGTGCAAAGGTTCAGCAAAGCTGGCAAGCTGGAAGGACTCATGTCATCGTTGCGACGATTGCTTTCGGTATGGGAATCGACAAGCCCGATGTTCGATTCGTGATTCACCATAGTATCCCGAAGAGTCTGGAAGGGTATTATCAGGAGACTGGACGTGCTGGCCGAGACGGGAAGCGGTCTGGCTGCTACCTCTACTATTGCTACAAGGACACGACGACCATACTAAGTATGATCGACAAGAGTGATGGCAGTAAGCAGCAGAAAAACAGACAACGGCAGATGTTACACAATGTCGTTCAATACTGCGAAAACAAGAGCGATTGCCGGAGGGTGCAAATCTTGGCCTACTTCAACGAATACTTCCGTCGACAGGACTGTAATGCCTCCTGTGATAACTGCAAGTCTGATTCAGTCTTTGAGCTCCACGACTTTTCCCAGTACGCTGCCTCCGCCATCAAGGTTGTTCGCTACTTCCAAACCATCGAAGACAAGGTGACGCTGTCTTACTGTGTCAACATCTTTCGCGGAAGCGTGAAGAGATTCAGGTCCCCTCAACACCGACAGGCCACTGGCCATGGAGCCGGTTCGGACCTGGAATTGGGGGAAGCAGAGCGGCTATTCCACCGGCTCCTGGGCGAAGGGGCTCTTGTTGAAGAGAACGTGGTTAACGGCGGCAAATTCGCTGTTCAATACATCAAGCTGGGACGGCGTGCCGCGGATTTTGAGAGCGGCCGGTGTAAACTGAAGCTCGACGTGCGAGTTTCGCCGAATGGAAAGGGTCGAAAGCCAAATGCAGCAGCATCTCGGGCTAGCGGCAGCAAAGACTATCATCCGCAATCCACCAACGTCTCGTCGCCTGTACAATCCGCGAACCAGCGTCGTCTAGCTCGCTTCCAATACCGTAACCAGGAGGGCGAATCCACGGCGGATGAGGACAGCGATGGCTTTGAACAGATCCGAGTGGCCGGCAAGCCACGAGCAGAGCGACGGCGTACGCCTGGTCCGCCAATCACCCAAGACCGCCGATTTGATCAACTGGACCCTCTTCACAAGGCTGTTGCGGAAGACTTCATGGTCTACGCCAAGAATTATTGTCAGGATGTGAGTATTCCTACGTATCAAGGTCTATCTCAAGGATGCACTAACAGACCTCCCAACAGCTGGTACTGCAGAAGGGCCTTCGCAACCAACCTTTCAGCGACAGCATCTTGCGTGAGATGGTGATTATCTTCCCTAAAGGTAAACCCTCCGTTTTCGATAGTATCTGAGCAGATCTGACCTTCACCAGACATGGCGGAACTTGCTCGAATCCCTGGCATCGATACGGACAAAGTGAGCCGATATGGGTCCCAGATCATGAAACTTGTCCGCGACACGCAGCGCCGCTATGCTGAGTTGAAGAAGGAGCAGGATGACGCCGACGGGGTGGTTCCAGATCCCAATCATCACAATGTCATCAATCTTACCAGCACCGAAGACGAGTATAGTGATGGCGGCATCTTTACAGACCACGCATCCACCTTCAATAATCTGGACGAGACTGTGTCTAGTCGATATTTCTCGACGCAGGCGGCCGACGACGACTCTACCGATGATGAGCCCAGCAAGTCCAAACCCAAGTATCGTAAGCGACAACCCAGCAAACGCCCTCGTCGCCAGAATGCCGGTCCCAAGACCAAGGCGAAGACCCCGGGAGCCAGAAGGAAATCCGGTGATCGCGCTGAGAGCCGTTCCTCTTACGCCCGAAAGGGTGCGAAGGCGAAACAACCGACGACAAGCCGGATAGGGATGATGCCTATCTGAGAGTTTTTTTTCCAAGTGCAGCGTTCCGCAGATCTCATGACGAACTTGACGGTATATTGCAGTGTGACAGTTACGGTTTTTGTTGCCTTTCATGCATGTATAGGCGTTACGCTGCGGGGACATCAAGCATTGGCATGATTAATGTACTAGGCGCCTTGGCTTTTCGGGCGAATATATACAGCCTGCATTTCTTCCTTTCACCTATACCTTAGATGTCTGTCATATATTAAGCGAGCAAAGATTCAATCATCTAATGTGCGCCCAAAATCGATCAACCTCAGCCTTCTAGCATCGCGGGGATGGAACTGGGCCACTTTGGCTCTAACTAGAAACCTGGACGCGACAGATTCCCGGGGAATATCAATATAGGAGGATCCTGCCTCCAACAGGGTGGCTAGAAGGTTACGCATCTCCAGGGCGGCCGTCTCTCTCCGATTGGAAGGCTGATCGTTCCCCTGCGCGGATTGGCGAAGAAGCTCATCGATCCGGCGTTGACTGGTGTCAGGATCGGCCGGCTGCGCCGCTCTGGGCTTTTTCGGTTTCCCGTGGTTCGTGTAGCCCAGTTGCAAAGTGGCATCCGAAACCTCCGGCGCGTCTCCCACCGTGGGGCCCCCGAGGGCTTCGGCAGCAAGCATTGACGCGAGAGACTCGTCCACAAAGCTGTAAAGGGTAGTCTTCATATCCTCGGTGGAGGACTCAAGTTCACTCTGTTTCTCCTGTTGCTGTTCGACGAGTTCCCGCGCGAGCTGGGGAGCGGTCTTCTTCTCTTTCGTCGCTTTCTCACTCCCAATAGTCTGGATGCGCCGCTGCAGCCCATCTCTGATGGAGTGGGCGTCCCGCAGATTGGCCTCCTCAGTCTTCAACCGCTCACGGTTCGCTGACAGCTTCTCCGCCGTAATGGCAACAGAGACCTTACTCTCTTTCACCAGACGCGTCGTCTCCTCGATCGCCAGCAGAGACGGCAGAGGCGACCCCGCGGCCGGGAACTGCGTCTCGGACTTCAGCAGCGAGTCATAGGCTCTCTTGGCTCGGCGCACCTGGGCCACGCGCGACCAGGTGTTGTTGCCGATTTTGGAGAGGTCGAAGGAGTTGACCTCGCGCAGCTGGACTACTGGTTAGGACATGGGATTGTGTGCGGGTGGGGTGTTTAAATAATGCGCCAGGTGGGGGGAGGGGGAGAAATACACACCGTGCGCAGGTCATCTTCTTGGCGCTTGACTTGGTTCTGGAGTTCTCGTAGTGTGTCGTCCAGCTTGCGGTTGTAGGCTTGCAGCGTCGCCGGGCTGATTTTCTGCGTCTCGTAGAATGCCTCGGCGCGTTGGCGCTTCTCCGCGAACCCCTGGACTTTGTCCACGATCTGCGGGGGGATGTCCATGGGGGTGATTTGTCGGGGTATGAGAGGTGGAGTTCTGGCTTCTGGCTTTGCTTTTACGGGCAGGAAGTGTTTTGGGGCGTGTAGATGCTTGGTATCAGGTCGGGGGATGCACTCTGGCTGGCTGGTGTACTTCCGGGCTGCGATGCGGCGGCACGTGACGCGGGCGACGCGTTGCCGGAAGCGGGCTAGCGGGGCGTGATGCTGGCCCGACGTGACTAAGCGGCGTTGGATCGCAACTCCTCTCTTCACCTCATCTTCATCCTCACCGCGACATCCCAGCTCGCTTCCTCTTCCTCCATCAGCCTCCCCCCCTTCTCCTCACTTTCGCATCCCCCGCCTCTCACCGCCGCTGCCTCCAGCCGGTCGCCGCATCGCCTCGACCTTTGCTTTTGCTCTCGTGCGCTGTTCTAGCCTCGTGTGGCTGACCGTGACCCGTGTAGCCAACCCCCCCCCGGTCGTGGTGCTATACGTCCCGAAGAAGTCGCATGTTTTAGAAGGGAAAATTGGATAATTTGGGCTTTTTATCTTCTTTTTCATTTGGACTCTTCCCCCCTTCCCGCTGTCCACCCTCCGCTTCGCACTCCGTCACCGTCCTTAATCGTGTCCGACCCGATTGGTTTCTTTTCCTTCTACCCTCTGCCTGCCTGCCTGCCTGCCTTAGCACTGCTTCACTCTGCTGAGGCCCTCTGCTCCAAATCTCCACACCCAACTCAAGGCCCGTCAACCCAACCATCTTTCTCACTGTTCTCCGTCGGCTTTCCTTTCCAACACCACCACCACCTCCTCACCACCACCACCAATCTTCCCAGTCCTCCCAAGCACCAGCACCAGCACCAGCACCAGACTCCCTCTCCACCCGATCGCCAGCACCAGCAAGTTTTATTGGGAACTCCTGGTGTACATAGTCGCGCAAATAAAGCAGAAGAGAAACAGAAAAACAAGCACAAGCTGTTCTGACCTGACCACGTCGACCTTCCTGCGTAAGTGAAGAAAAGAGAAAACAAAACAAGACTGCACTGTTGGGCACCATCATCATGTCTGCCTCTCCGTCTGCCTTGCAATCGACCAAGCGTCCCCTGGAGGACCCTTCTTCGCCGTCCGGCCCCAATGACCAGCCGGAAGCCAAGCGTCCCGCGCTGGACAAAGTAGTAAAGGGCGACGAGTCCGAGGAGTATGCCGAGGTGAAGACGGACGCGCCCCCGGCCGTGGCCGATGGCCAAGGCGACACCGTCGTCCCCGATGTCCACGACGTCCATGACGTCCACGAGGAGACGCAGCCCATCCAGTCGACTGCCTCTCACGGCGAGGCCGGTGGCTCCCAAGCCGACCAGCACCGTTCCCAGGACGAGTCGAGCTGGATTCACATCCGGGCCGTAATCTCCAGCCAGGAGGCTGCCACCGTGATCGGTAAAGGTGGGGAGAACGTATCCCAGATCCGTCGTCTGTCAGGCGCCAAGTGCACTGTCAGCGACTATTCCCGTGGTGCCGTGGAGCGTATCTTGACCGTTAGCGGCCCCCAGGATGCTGCTGCGAAGGTTTGTTCCATGAATGGTTTGTGGCGTGTGGCCCTCTGCTAACCCGGATGCTAGGCCTTCGGTCTGATTATCCGTACCCTGAACAACGAGCCCCTTGATGCCCCTTCCACTGCCCAGTCCAAGACCTACCCCTTGCGTTTGTTGATCCCCCATATCCTCATTGGTTCCATCATTGGCAAGGGTGGAAGCCGTATCCGCGAGATCCAGGAGGCCTCCGGCGCCCGGCTCAACGCCTCCGATGCCTGCCTCCCCCTGTCCACCGAACGGTCCCTCGTAATCCTTGGAGTTGCTGACGCAGTGCACATCGCTACCTACTACGTCGCCGTCACCCTCGTTGAGCAGCTGACCGAGCGCTTTGGTGGTCCCGCCGCCTCGGCCTACGCCACGCGCAGCGGCGGCCCCGCCGGCGCCGTGCCTGGGGGCATGCAGGTGGTGCCCTATGTGCCGCAGCCCGCCGGAGGTCAGTATGGCCACCCCGACACCTTCAAGCGTCACCACCCTCACCCCAACCGCGGCGCGGCCGGCGGCTATGGCGTTCCCTACCTGCAGGGCCCGGCCGCGGCCACCCCCGTTGCCCAGCCCGCCAACATGGGCTATGGCGCCACCCCCCAGACTCCCTACGCCGGTGCCGGCCCGCACCAGCCCGCGCCCTACGGGGCTCCCCAGGCTACGCAGGCCCGTGGCGCGGGCGGCCCGACCCCGACAGCCCCCGTGGCCGGCGGTGCCATGCCCGGCCAGCCATTGACCCAGCAGATCTACATCCCCAACGACATGGTCGGCGCGATCATCGGCAAGGGCGGTGCCAAGATCAACGAAATACGCCATCTGAGTGGCAGTGTGATCAAAATCAACGAGCCCCAGGAGAACAGCAACGAGCGTCTGGTGACGATCACCGGCACGCAGGAGTGCAACCAGATGGCTCTGTACATGCTGTACTCGAGACTGGGTGAGTGACTTGATTCTTTTATTTTCGTTAGTTCTAACATCCCGCAGAAAGCGAAAAGCATCGTATCTAAGGGGGGTGATTGCATTCGTTCGTCGTTCCGTTTACGTTCCCGGGACAAAGTTGTTCTTTCCTGTTTCTGTTCGACTTCGACATTTTCCGGTGGGGTGTGGCTCTGCAATGGCTTCTTTCTTTTCTTTCGTTTCTGTCTTGATTTTTCGGGTCTCGTCCTCCTCTTCCAGCTGTAATGTATTTATTGGAAAAGCGCTATTCTCAAGCTCCCATTAATAATATGTTCTACATCAACTTCACCGTCAACATCATCAACCATCAACCTTGAATCCTGGATTTTTCAACTTCATCCTTCAATCCTCAATCCTCAATCCTCAATCCTCAATCCTCAATCCTCAATCCTCAATCCTCAATCCTCAATCCTCAATCCTCCCCAAACTCAAGTTCTTATTCAACCCATTCCCAACCTTTGTCCCCCATCAATCCCACCTCCCTATCCATATATACTCCTACCCACCTATCCACCCCCCTCCATCAATACCCCATTTCACAACCTCAAAATCTATCTTACTCAACCGCCAAAAACCTCACATGCCTCATCCCCACCACCGCCCCAACCCCACCTTTCAGCATCCTCTCCCTAACCGGCGCAATCCCCCTCCCAAACGCCTCCATCCCCTTAGCAGCCATATGCCTCTCCAAACTCTCCCACCCCGCCACAACCACCATCCCCCACGCCTCCCCCGACGGACTCCCCTCATGCTTCCTCGTGCCGGGCCTCTCCACCTGCCCCATGGAAAACGAGATGGGCCTTGCCCCCTCCGGCAGATTCTTGAGCATTTCCGTCCGGAAGGCGGTCATGCTGGCGTGCAGCGCGGACGTCTCGGCGGGGGTCAGGGACGTAGGGAAGCTGGGGCAGAAGAGTTCGGTGATCGGGTGTGAGGGGAGGGTGTTGGTCGCTGGTGTGTGCGGGTGGGAGGCGGAGGTTGTGAGCGGGGGGGTGAGGGTTGCGAGGAGGGTTGTTGGGGTTGGTGGGTTTGTTTGGGGGGTTTGGGAGGAGGGGGAGGGGAGGAACGGCGTGAGTGTTTCGGCGGTGGCGCTTGGGCCGGGGTGCGCGTCTTTCCAGTCTGGTGTTTTTGTTTGTTAGTTTGGGGTTATGGTTATTAGGGTATGTGTATGTGTATGTGTATGTGTATGATTCCTAGAGAGAATAGGCGGAGAGATATATAATGTATACATATATGCACAACACAAGACAGGATTTAATTTCAGGAAGAGGAAGGGAAAAGGAGACAATACCTATAGCCCACACAACCAGATTCTCGTCCTCGACGGTGCGTCCCCACGCGGAGCTCAGATAGCCGCTTTGGTGCTTTGCGGCGCGGAAGACATCCAGCAGGGCGGCGCCGGCTTCGTTGGAGGGGTCTTCGGGTTTGACGGCGGGGACGATGGGGAAGTAGATGAGTTCGGTGAGGGTGGTCATTTTTTCTTTCCTTTTGGGGGGGTTGGATTAGGGAGTATTTAGAAGGAGGTGTTCTTTGTGATATTGATTGTTTGTTGGTTTGAGGGGAAATGGTAGCTATGTGAGCTGCAGCTGCAGCTGCTACCTTAGTACTAGTGGGGTAGGTCGAGTGGGTGGATGATGTTAGTGGTGCCTTAGGCATCAGTTGTATACTTACATACTACAGTAGCTAGGAGTCAGAAGCAGACACTCGTAAACATCATTGCAAGACGATCACATTGATGCAATGGGCCAGTCCAACGTGCCAATCAGAATACAAATCCGCTTCTATGTACAGAGAACGCTACCCAACAAACAACATAGCCTGTTGCACCACGCCGTGACCCGCGATTTTGTGGTTCGCATCAGATAACATAACATAAAAAAAATAGACTACAGATCATCAGCTCCCCGGACCTTGGACTTCTTCTCGCCAATCGCACGCTTCAGACTGCCCACCAGGTGCTGGCGGCGCTGCAGCTTGGCCTTCCATTGGGCACTCTCTTCCTTGCTGACCAGCTCGCCCACGCCCTCCACGCTGCGTAGGCGACTCGCCCGCGCTGAGCCGTTGATGCTGGACCGGAGATTGCTGCGTCCGGCCGACTCCGGGGTGTGGTAGGAGCTGACGGGGACATCGGCGGAGCCAGGCGTGGTGGGGAACCGTGTTGCGCCTGCGCCCTTCCGGGGCGTGGCGAACGGCGAGCCCTCCCGGCTGGCCGCCGGGGCCGATGTGTCGATGCCCAGTTTCTTAAGCTGCACCTCCAGAACGTCGATGTCACTGCGCTTGCTTTCTGCCATGTTCATCATGGTTGCAATCGTGGACGTGACGGCCTCGACGGTCGGCCGTCTCGTCGGCTGTCGTGATCCGTCGGAACGAGGAGCGTCGGCGATCTTAGCCCGCAGCAGAGATACCGCTGACTCCAAGTCCGCCAGCTTGGCTTGGATATCGGTAGATGCGGTCCGGAGGTCTTGTTGGAGGTTCGCTTGTTCGGCAGAAAGAGGCGCGGAAACAATCGCTGCGGCGTCCGTGTGAGCGTCCAGAGTCTTCCGGATGCTAGCACATTGGCCCCGGAGAGTCAGGATGTCTTTGTTCAGAAGCTCTCGGCAGCTTTCCAGCTTCTCCTCCACTCCTTGCACGCGCTGTTGCTCCAGAGAGCCAGCCAGCATGACAACCCCATCGTCAAGCTTCTCGACCTCGCAGAGGAGTAGCTTCTCGTCCAGGATATCGGCCGGGTGCTCCTCACTCAACTTGCTAATCCAATCGGCATTTTGCGACTGTCTCTGATACAGAATGAAACCAGACAGGGACCGCGCGTTGATGCCCAAGGTGTCAACCATAGAGTTAATATCACGGTACAGACGCTCAATCTGGCCAGGAATACCGGGCTTGGTGGTTTCACCAGCATAATCCTGGTGAGGCAGGAAAGGATCCAGGGTGGGAACGGGCTCCAAAGGCCGTGCAAGATCCGCACGAAGCCTCTCGTCCTCGTCATCGTCAGAAAGGGACTGGGCCTCCTCCTCCATCCGCTTGGCTTTAGCCCTCTCCAGATCCTTTTTCTGAGAAGTCTGCTGTCTCAGCAAGCTCTCGCGCCTTGCGGTCTCCGTGAGAGACGCCTTCCGGGCGGCAAGAGTACTTCCTGGAATCTGAGCAGGCTTCTGGCTCTGACGCTTGAACATTCCCTTCTGAGGACTGCCCCGTACTGGGCTAGGCGATCTTGGGGTTTCGCGGTTTTGAAACGGAGGAAATACGGGTTTGTTGATCTCACCGAATAACTGACGCTGGGACTGTTGCTGCGGTTTGGAAATTTGTGAGAAAATGCTAGTATTATCACCGCCCCCAAAGCCGAAGGAGCCCTGGGGAGTAGCCTTAGGGCTTGCTTCCGGGGATTGGCTGATGTCTCGCGAAACGTCCTCTCCGCTATCAGCAAAATCGGACTCCTCCTCTTCCTCGTCCTCTTGTTCGTCTTCCTCCTCCTCCTCTTCATCTTCCTCCTCCTCGCTTTCTTCTCTCTCAGACTCCTCGGCGTCAGACTCCTCAGGAACCGGAACAGGCACCTCTTCAGGAGATGCTGGCTTTAGTTTCGTAAAGTCCGGAGGCAATGGGGCCTCTTCTGCCTCGACATTCTTTGTACGAGGTGTACTCGTGAAATCGGGGGGCAGGGGGGCATCGTCAACCGAACTCTTAGACACGTTTGATGAAGCAGAAGTATCGCCTGGTCCATAAGAGGCTTTGCTGGTAGAGTCTGGAGGTAGAGGGGTTTGGATTGATGAAGCCACTGGTGTGCGATGGGCGTCCTCAGACGGCGTCTTCGTTGCGGGGGGGGTGGCAGTTGCAGTCTTTTCAGAACGAGGCGACAAAGGGCTGGATGCCTTTGTAGGCGTGCCATTTCCAAAGAGCGAAAAGGGAGATTTGGAGGTCGGTGGTTGACCGAATGGAGTCGAGGTTTGACCGGGAGAGGCTTGACCAAAGGGGTTCGGGGTTTTACCAAAGGGATTCGCGGGCTGTGGTTTAGACCCGAAGACCGACGAAGGAGAAGCAGTAGGGATCTTAGAAGGCGCCCCGAATAATGATGGCGTCTCCTTGGGTGCAGGGCTCGGGATCTTAGAGGGCGCTCCAAATAGAGATGTCTCCTTGGGTGCAGGGCTAGGGATCTTGGAAGGTGCCCCGAACAACGATGGCGTCGCCTTGGATTCAGGGTTCAGGGCCTTAGAAGGCGCTCCAAACAAGGATGGTGTCTCTTTGGGTTCGGGGTTCTGAGCGGGGGCGGGTTCGTCGTCCATATCGTCCATCGACTCAGTTGGCGGGCTAGTTTTGCTGCTGGTAGATACCATCTCATCCATAGACTGGCCCAAGGAAAAGACACTCGAGGTCTTCTCCGGCTTTGGGCCATCATTCGCGGCGGTACCATCGCCCTTAAACATAGACCCAAGCACGAAGGGGCTCGACCCTTGTCCAAATGCGCTCTTTGACTCGCCCGGCTGTGAAGAAGGGAATGCGGTCTCAGTGGCGGTCTGACCACCGAACGGAGACGGCACTGAGGGTTGCCCGAACGTGCTACCACCTCCCATTTTAGCAAATGATGATTCTCCCGATGGCTTTGCCGCCGCAAGGCTACCGAATCCGGTTCCGCTCCCCCCTGCAAAGGACCCGAAGCCACCTCCAGTACCACTCGTTGATGCGCCGAACGGAAGAGGTTTTGCTGGTGTTGTCGACTGGCCAAGAGGTGATGCGGCTCCAAAGCCAGATTGACCGAATTTGGCTGACTGTCCAAGGGTACTTGTAGCGCCGAACGCAGCTCCCGGCTTTGATGAAGTCCCGAGGGACGATGTACCGAATGTAGGTGCGGCAAATGACGATGTTCCAAAAGCTGGTGGCGGGCGAGCACCTCCCAGAGGGGTGGGACTGCCAAAGCCAGGCGCACCAGCGGGCTTACCGAACGGCGATGATCCTAGAGGAGACTGGGCACCAAAGCCTGATCCTGATGATTGGGCGAACGCTGGCTTGGGAGGCTCAGCTTGTCGAATCTGCCGCTGGCCCTGGGAAGCCATGCCGGAGTAGAGGATTTGCTGCCGAATAGAATCCGAGTAAATGAACCACCAGGATGAGAGAATGCCTTCGTTGTTGAGAAGCATCACATTTGGAAGAGGGGTTGAGCTCTCGGCGATGTCTTCACCTGCAATAGGAGCGATGACATTTTCTTTACTGGACAGGTCGACTCCTAAACCAATCACAGTCGTCTCATCGGTCGAGTCTTTCAGCGGAAGAGAAGCTCTCTTTGTGTCGTCGTTGACCTCTGTCGTAACAAAGAGCCCTGTGGTAGCTTTCGCCGCATCGTCGCCGGCCAACGGTTGGTCTGCGCGGGTGATCAGACCCACATCTGTCGACGCTGTGGATGATATAATGAGGGCATCCTTCAGGTGGGGTTTGTAGTCTCTGAGACGCGCGATGAATTGGTATGCCGGCGCGCGCTTGAAGCCAAAGGGCATGCACAATTCGGGCAATTTCTGGACCAAAAAGGGCGCCCCCTTCCGTCTGGTGATGATATAATAAGAGGAAGGCGGGGTTTGTCCCATATCATCCTCTGCGGCATTGGATGTGTATACCATCAAGAAGATATCATTCTCCAGCCAAGCGATAGACGACACTGTATAACGTCAGAAACGAAAGAGCCGATCGACTAGACATGAAACATACCATGATTGTTGTCTTCGAGATCGGGAGGACGCGGGATGGCATCCTTCTGTACACCCTCTGGAGTCAACTGTGATGAAGTACCATCTGCAAGTCCAGCTACAAGCTGCTTTCCCTTGTTGCTCCAGCAAACCGTGCTGACTCCAGACTTCAACACCTGGCCGTTCGGACCCGCAAGCAAGCTTCCCGTCTTCACATCTGCTATCAGAAGGTCGCCGCCCGTCGTCACGAGCGCAACAAGGGATGAAGTAGCCTCCTGCGCAGGAGCGGGGTTGGGGGCAAGGTAGCGGAAGGTGGTGCCATTTGTAGGGATGGAAACTGCCGGTTGCGCATTCACTTGTAAGAGACTCTCAGTTGTGAAAACCAAAAGCTGCGCGCCGTTCTCCGTGGCCAATACCAAGGCGTTATCGCCTGAGGCGAAAGTGATATGTGTAGGTCGCGCCGGAAGGGGGATTGTCGCTTGCGGTTGGAACGGCTTCGTCTTGACCTTGTCCTCCCCAGTCGGTGCCGATATGGCGGCTCTGACAGTGTCAGAGGAGGCAATGTTCAAGGAGTCTGGACCAGCGCCGACAACGACGCCTTTCGTGGCTGCGACGGCCAGAAGAGAGCTGGTAGGGGCCGGAAGGGCATCTTCGGGCCAGGGCGTAGGGAGTAATCGAATGTTGCTATCGCTGGATACGCCTTTGAAGCCAACTTCCTGTTCATCACCGCCGAATCAGTTTCGCGTTGACCCACGTCCAAGGGCTGTGTTGCGACATACCTCCGCAAAAACATCGGGGAGCTCAGGTCCCAGTTCGGGAAGAGCGTTCCCTCCGGCGGGGGCGGACACTCCAAAGCTGAAGGCCATTCTAAGTCTTTCAAGATCGGCCGAAATGGAACGCGGACGGTCGCCTAGGGATAACCGGGGCTTAGGAGCATGGGGAGAGGGCGGACTTTGCGGCGAGGATGAAAAGGAGCGACGCTGGAGTGCTTGGGGACTCCGGTTAAAGAGCTTCCAGGTGCGCGCAAAAATCGTGACCACCTCCCCTCACGGGAAGGAAGCAAATTCGAGGGAGACGGGGATCAGAGGCCCGAAGAGGAAAAGAAAAACAACAACACGTCCAATGACTGCCGGGGGGAGAAGCAGCAGAACAGAGGTTGTGGTGAGCGGCCAGCGGTTCCAACCAAAATCGGGCGATCTTCGACCGGACAAAAACAGCGGAATTGGACGCCCATTAGATAATACCGCCTGCCTGAGGCCGCCACAATCAGGCGCCCGGAGCTTCGTCACTCCAGCTGCTGCTCGCTGCTCCTCGCCGTCTCCGCCATCACCATCCGTCCAGCTAGCTCCAGAGCTCCCTGTCTTCCTCTTCCCTCCGTGGTGTTCCTCATCTGTCTCTGAACCCCCATCTCTCTCCACTCGACTGAGCTCCGACTCTCCACCCTGTCCCTCCCCTCCAGCTATTATCCCTCCACGCCGTCGCCATGACCGGCTTCGATTTCTCCAACTACAACCGCAACGCGGCCCTGCACGCAAAGGGAGTGCCCCTCCCGAAAGCCACAAGCACCGGTACCACGATCGTGGGGTGCATATACGACAATGGCGTTGTGGTAAGCACCCACCGGAGAACTCGATGGGGTTGTCAATGACGAACAACACACACATATACTCATCCGCTATAATAATCACAGATTGCCGCAGATACCAGAGCCACCAGCGGACCGATAGTAGCAGACAAGGTAAGCATCATCCCTCCTTCTCTTTATCGAACAGACCCCCCCCCCCCCCCCACTAACACCACGGCGTCCTCCCACTCCATAGAACTGCGAGAAACTGCACTACATCGCGCCCAAGATCTGGTGTGCGGGAGCCGGAACAGCAGCGGACACCGAGTTCACGACCGCGCTGATCAGCTCGAACGTGGAGCTTCACTCTCTGTCGACGGGACGACCCCCACGAGTGATCACGTGCATGACGATGCTGAAGCAGCACCTTTTCCGATACCAGGGACACATTGGAGCGTATCTGGTGGTTGCGGGCGTTGACCCGACCGGCGTGGGACTGTACACGGTGCACGCGCACGGATCGACGGACAAGCTTCCGTACGTGACCATGGGATCTGGATCGCTGGCGGCGATGTCGGTGTTCGAGTCGACCTGGAAGCCGAATCTCGACCGCGACGGCGCGGTGGCGCTCTGCGCCGAGGCCATCAAGGCCGGTATCTTCAACGATCTGGGCTCCGGTAGCAACGTCGATGTGTGTGTGATCGAGAAGGACAAGCCCTCGCAGTTGCTGCGCAACTACATCAAGCCGAACGAGCGTGGCCAGAAGGAGCGCAATTACCGCTTCCCCAAGGGTACTACGGCTTACTTGAACGAGAAGGTCATCACCAAGGAGGACATGAAGAAGTATGTCACGATCGAGGAGGCTTCGGGGGACTCTAATTTGATGGAGGTGGATATGTAGAATGCGTGTGCGTGTGTTACGAACAGAGAGGAGTCCGAGGCTTGTTTGGTTTCGTTTGGCAGAATTATGTCTAGTACTCTAAATCGGGGCTACTCATGAATAAACATTTTATGGATTACTTGGGTTGTAGGATTGCACTGGGTATGGAGGGTGTGGTCTGATATGTAGACATCCAGATGCTCGGTGATGAAATAGTACTGCTACATCTACTTTAGGTATGCTAGTTTCGTAGGTACGCCGTGAGAGGCATGTATTGGTTGGCATACTTAAGTGCTCTATGTACAATGTCAGGCACAAGCCTAGTTTTTATAAGGGTTCCAAAGTCACCGGGTACCCATCAACACGCGATGCGAACAACAACACACTATAACTAATCGGTATCATATACGGAGATGTTCACATATCATGCAAGGCTTCACAATTGCGCGGCCCCGACTCCATCAGAGCTGCAACAACTTCAGGTCCCTCGTGTGTCTTCACCGTTCTCATTATGTACGCATACTGCACAGGTGAGACGCGGTACCCCTCCCGTCGAAACCGTACAACACCAGCATGATACATGGCGCGTACCAAGGGAGGTTGCACAGGCGCGCAGTGTTCAACAAGGAAATGATACAGCCAACGGATGAGGCTGAAGGCGCGTCGCGGAGTCAGACTCCTCGAGCACGCCAAAGAAACGGCAAGATCATGGATCATCTCTAGTGTGGCATGAGGATCCGGGCAGTGACTGGTTCGAGCCTCGGGATAGTGTCCTAGTGCTTTCTCGGAGACGTCAGGAACGGGTCCCCAGGACTGCGATAAGGCAATTTTGAGGGGGGTGTGAATCCGAAGAAGACGGATAAGAGCCCAGACACTGTGTGAATCACCGGTTCTGGCCAGGTTGAGCGCGTGTCCAATGAATTCGGGTGATGTAACGTCGATGTTCCGCACCATTTTCTCGAACACGATGAAAAAGTGAGGCTTCGTCGCATTATAGGTACCGGTATCCGCGAATAGGTCCCAAACAGAGAGCTCCGAGCGCTCCAGTCTTACCAGGGCTTGTCGTGTGGATTTGGGGGGGATATTCTTGCTCATTAAATCAACAGCCGTGATTAGTAGTTCATTATAAGGCATTCCCAGATCTTGAATATCGTTCGCTAAGCTGGACAAGAAGTGAAAGTCGGGGTCATGGAGTAGCGATGCTTGGTAGCAAAGCAAGACGAGAAAGATAGGCTTATCGGTAGCTCTTAGCCTCCTCAGCCAGAATGGTCCAACAGGAAGACTCCTGCTAAGGGTGAGTAGAATCCAAAACCGAATTACGAATTTGTGCTGTCGTGAGAGGGCGTCATCTTGCGAAGTGATAGCACTTTGTGTCGGATAGACCTTATGCCATCGTCTGCACATAGCAAGGCCCGGAATGTCTTGAATCTTAGACAAGCAACACTGCCACTGTTCAAGTAAATGGAACTTCCGAGAGGAGACTAAAGACTCCGTGACCGATACGATCATAGCAGTCGCAACATCCGGCTTCACCCTGTTCAATATTCCACTAGCATAGTCTTCTCCAGTGGCGACACGCAATGTCTCAGGGAGCTCCAGCCAACGCGTGATAAACAGAGTCGCCCACGAGCGGTAAGAAACATTCCGCTTCCGGGTGGCCAGAAGTATTCTTTTCGCCAAAGCCAACTCTTCATGCATCTCTCTTCTCGAAATATCTCCCAGCCAGAGATCCACAACACGGTGGTCCAGGTCACCGTGGCCGTAAACATCACACCGTCCAATCGCATCCCACATGTTCTTGTACACTGATGTCACCCTGCTTCGGAGCGTCATCCTGTTCTCATTATCCCCCGGCGCCCAATTGGTAATAGTCTTTATGACGTTGATCAATTCCTTCGGAGGTATCAATCCAAGCTCCAGAGCTTGAACGAAATTGTAAAACAGCGGACGATATTTCGCAAAGTCCGTACCAACATGCTTCATCGCAAGCTGATAATTCCTTGCTCTCTGGACATTCAAGCGCGGATCATCCAGAAACAAGATGAGCTCCTCAACGGCCAACTCCCCGCGGTCCGAACACATCAACAAATGCTTGAATGTAAATCGAGAGTAACTCCGGTCCTCGAGAAATTTAAAATCCAATTCCCGAACCACGCTTTTCACAGATTCCACCGTGCGACATTCGCTCAAACGATCCTTCACATATTGATAATACGGAACCCCTTGCAGCGCCTCAGCTCTCCCGGGCGGCTGCTTGACATACTCCTCCTGCCAAAGATCACCCCCAGTATACAAAGGCAGCGGCGTAGGCGGAGAAGCGATGTCGAAAAACTGCCCCGTTGGAGGGGGGGCAGGAGCGAGGTCAAAAAACTGCCCCGTCGGCGGCGGCGGAGGGACAATGTCGCGAAACTGCCAACCTATGAAACGTCAGTCAATCAACATATCTCTCCCTCTCCGATGATATCCCCTATCATCTCCAGTAGAAAGTAAGTTCTTACCGGTCGTCTTCGGCCATGCCTTCCGACTCCCGCGAGAATCAGTCTTCTTCAAATGTTCTCGTCCATTGCGACCAAACAACCCCCCGAAATCGTCCGGAGGCCCCGTCGCCCAGACTCCAGCTAGAGCGGTATTTCTCCTCTTAGAGAGTCGTTTTCTGGCCTCCAACGGACCGGGGACTCGGCTCTCGTAGCGTCGTTGTTGCCCGTTTGCGAATCTCCGGAACGCCGACGCCAGGAAGTCCTCGCTGATCCAGACGTGGTCGGTGAGACCCGATGAGGCAGATGGCGGACTTAGATGCCTACAGGCATGTCTGCCGAAAGACATGGGGTACTAGGCCCATGCGACGGGAATTGAATCGGGTTCGGCCTGTCGGGGGTGGTTCATTAGTTAGCAAGGCGTGGCGATGGAGTTCGCTCGCGAGAATCGCATCCCGTCTGCGATGCTGAGTAATCGCGCAGCTCCGGTCGGTTGATTGGTCGGTTGGTCGGTTGGTCGGTCGTTTGGCATGTCAGCCTTATTGGACCCCTACGGTGTGATACATAGATAATTCTAGCTTTTTTGTTCTTGTTGGTTTTTGGTATTAATATATGGTTTGTAGATTTACTGGTTTTGTATTTCTCATGCCTTCTACCTAAGTGGACTTTTTGTCTATGTCATCTTCTCCCCCCCCCGGCGTCTATTTCTGGTACCACGAAAGCCAAAGCCATATTGTAGACATCATCCAAAAGGATGTAACGACAAGAATATGAGGATATGAGGATATATTCAAGGACGAAAGTTTATTTGCAAAGAAAAAAAATATGATGAAGAAGAAATAGAAGAAGAAGAAACCCCACACGCCTTCCATGCACTAATCTTTCTGCAGCCGGTGGTATCTTATGCTAATGCTAGCCAACACAGTAAACAGGGAAAGAGGAATGGAACATCGAGCGCCAAGAGATGAGAACAGAATGGTGAAAAAAAGGGGGGTTTTCATCGCTAAGGGGCATCATGATCGAGCTTTTTTTTTTGTTTTGTTTTTTTCTTTTCTTTTGAGGCTGTACCAACACAGCCACCACCCATGGAGGGATTCGTTCACGCGGCGTGGGGCTTCCTTCCAGTCACCACATGGTAGTTCATGTAGGCGTGGACATCACGGTTCTGAATAGATTTTCTCACGTCGACGAGGAAAACCTCGATCTCGGGCTTCGACCAGCCCAGGATGGTGAGAGGCTTATAGGACCACCCAGCTACCGCCTCCAGCATATTTGTCTCGTTCCATGCACCGACGGTTCTTAGATGCGGATCAGTCGACCAAGGGTTGATGGGAACTGGAGAGACATGCTCCTGCACATCCTCAAAGCCCACTTCTCTCATCCACCGTGCCAGACGATGGGCCACGCGGAACTGTCGGGGCGGGTCGGAAACCTGGCCTGAACGCACGTGCAGATCCATGAGATCTTGGAGGGCGTAATCACTGAACTTCTCGTCATCTTCTGGAGGCAGCGTTCCATCATCGCATTTCGGCTTCGGGTCGAACTCGTGGCTCTCGACGTAGCCGCCGGGTTTGAGATGCTTAAAGACTTTCCGCAATAAGTCTTTGTATGACGGCAGGGCCCCTGAGAGGTGACCCACGTGGATGAAGTCAAAGTGGTCGGAACCCCAGAGCCAGTCGTCTTCGGTGGCGTCATCGACGAGAAAATGCACGTTTTCGGGGACTTCGTTTGGTTGGACAGGTGAAAGGTCGGTGCCTATGATCTCGGCTGCGGGGAACTGGGAAGCTGCAGAGAGGGAAACGTGGTGAGAAAAAGGACATCTAGGAGGTGAGCCACGGGGGGGGAGAGAGTTCGTGGTGGATTCCTACCCAGCTCGATGGGCCATATACCGGAGCCAGTGCCGATGTCGAGAATCCTTCGGGGATGCTGTACTGGGGCTAAGAACAGCCGTCCAGTGTTGACGATTTTGAGCATATGGTGTTGCATATCCATACGATCGAGCTCTTGCTCGTCGTTTGGGTACAGGTATGCTGGAAGATTTGGTCAGAACGGTCTGGCTCCGGAGACGTGTCGAAATGACTTCAACATACAGCCTTCATGATACTTGTGATATCGCCTCCCATGCTCCATGGGGTAGTCGATTACACTCGCAGTCAACGACTGTGTGTCACTGTCGTAGACATTTAGCACCGACACATCAGCGGGAGCAAAGGTGCAAAAAGGCTTGCATCTGTGTTCCTCTGAGAGCGTATGGAGTGTGTCAGTTACTTACTCCTCACGACTTGATCCCTGAGACATTGTGTGTTAGCGAGATCTCGAGGATGGTCGATGGAAAGCAGGATGTAGATAACGGTTGAGTACACCAGGACAGACGTCAAGAGTATCAACAGCAGGAAATAGGGTTCGCATCAGCAGTCAGAAAGGGAAAAGCTCACGGCCAACCTGCCACCAGGCATCCTGGGTCCTAGCGGGCTTGGTAACTGGGGCTTTCGGAGCCAGCTCTCAAGTGGGGGGGGATTGGTACGTAGTAGTATCCCAGTCCAGGACTCGGCCAGGCCAATTAGTCAGTGGGTGCTGGAGAACCAGGGAAAAAATAAGATGAGGACTATGATGATAGCAATAAGAAATAAGATAATCTTGGATCAAGGGAAATTGAATTGCGGCCCGAGTTCGACAATGCCTAATGATATTGCTGGAGGGTGGAGGAGGGGTGTGAGAGAGGAAAGGATTACGAGTACCCGGTTACTGGATGGAGGCATGGATTGACAGACTTCGAAGGCTTGACCCGACGATGGAGAACGTCCGGGCCATCATGTATTTAAAGTGCCCGCCCTCCCCCAGCACTACGGAGGCCAATGATGCTCGACAGGGGGGCCAACATTGTGGGTAAGGGAGGTAGGATCCGATGGGGGAGGAAGAGGAGCACCGCCGGCTGTGTTTTCCCCAATTCTTGCCTGAGCCCGACAGGTTGGATTAAGTTTGACTTTAGCAGGATGGGGAGAATCCCTAATCCTGCTCAAAGTTAAATCCCAGGCCTGGAAAATCGGGAACAGTAAAAAAAAAAAAGAGAGGGAGAGAAACCACCGGGCGGCAGCTAAACGACCATAATTAGGGGCATTTGCGTGTGGTTGCTCTCGTTGGTCGACGGGGTAAGTACTTTGTGCCAGGGGAGGAGCTGGCAGCTCTTGCCTGGAGGTACTACATGTACTGGCTACCCAGGGCCGAGGTACATGCCCACGGGCAGGTCCAGCCCTCATGGTCCAAGATACAGCGGCGCACCGAGTGGGCGGTTCTGCGCGGGTGGCGCGAAGACAAGACAACTTCCCCCCCCAAAAGCCCCATCCAATGTCTAACCCCAATCTCCCGCCGTCCCTGAGCCCGTCGCGGGTCGTAAGGACGTCGTCCATAATAATGCCACGATGCCCCCAATGATAATTGACCTGGCCGCATTGTTCGTCTCGGTACGAAGAAAAGAAAGTACCGAAAATGGAGACCTTGTCCAACGCTACCACTACGTACGACCATGTCCACTCTGTCGCAGTGCCGAGCAAGGCCAGCCAGACCCGTTTGGCTTCTTGGTCCGGTGGGTGTAAGAAATAATATTAATAAAAGGAAAATAGTGTACTGACGCGGTGACCCTTCGGAAAGTTTTCTCTTTTCTGCAGTTGCCGCTCGGAAAGAACGGGTACTACCGTAGGTTGTCAACTTACGATCCTTTGGCTTCCTGCAGGGGTTCTCTGAGTCTGATCGCCCAAGGCCTGATGGGCATCGTTCTGCGCTTCGGGGATGACCGTCGTTCCTCGGGGGCATTTTCGGGGAGCATCGCGATGCACTAGCATCCAATTATTGCGTCCCGAATGGAGAGATGGACAACGCATAGGTCATTAAGATCTCCCCGGAGCGTCCTGACCCCTCATCTTTTCTTTTCCTGTCCTCTCCTGCTGGGCACCGGCGCCCTGGTTACTGGGTAGACACCGGGCTAAAAAGCACGGGCGTCCCAGGCTGCCGGGAACCGCAAGCAAACGGGGTGCCAACCACTATAACTTAACCGCTGGTCTTGTGCAGAATAGGCTATCAGGATGCGCTAATCAGGGGAAAGCAGCACAGTCGAGATCACAGTCCCACGCCAGTCGGGCTGGCTAATAACCTAATAGCTTTAGGCATACCCAGTGTGGCGCCACGGGGGGCTTCGAAGTTCTGGTGCTTTCGATTCCATAGCAAGGGAATAGGCCCGTCCCTCGCGAGGCAACCTTGAGCGTATCCGAGATATGGATCTAGCATGCCCTGCCTCCCTCCCTTTCTCCCTTTCTCCTTCCCTCGCCATGTAGGGAGTAGGTACTCCGGACTATGTAGTAGGTACAAGGGGGTACGTAGCCAGTAGTACCTCCGAATGGGGTAGTGGTACAAAGCCGACAGCAAACGGGATGAATGATCTTCAGCCGAAACCGGGATCCAATGGGTGCTGGTGCCACACTGCTGGAAAAGTCCCATCCATGGATCGCCCCTCATCATCCGACTGGGCTGATTCCGGCCAGCGTCGCTGCGCATGCATATATTCTATTCTGTATGAGCCTATGAGGAGACTACCGTGCTGGCAGGCGCAGGTCAGATAAGCCTGGGCAATATATTTACCTTTGCTTCAAAAGAAAGTCTAATAGATTGGCCGACATGGCGCTGACTCTGAGACACACGCATCTTCAGTAACAAGGCCGAAGGGTTCCCCTCCCCCCCGCCCTGTCCTGCACCTACCTCGCAGGCTTGCAGGAGTCGCAGGATCTGGGCGCACTGTTTCGGGGAGTGACCATTCCCTTCACCCTCCGCGACTGGTCTAATAATTAAAATGTCTATAGAGGCCGAAGGACTAATGAGAGTGGGACGGTGAAAAGAAAAGAAAAAAAAAATCATGAACGGAGGAGTTACCGCAGGACTAACCAGTCTGTCGGATCCTGGCCCCACCCACTCGTCGGCGGAATTCCCCTCCACCGCGTCCCACTTGACCTCGACAGCTTCTGGACCCCCTCCCCTTAGTCACGATTTTATTTCAAATTCACCAGCTTCGAACTCCACTTGAGGTCATTTCGGGAAGCTCCCGTCTCGGGAGTTTGGACGTGGATGTCTATCATTGGGGTGGTCGTCCCTCTGGCCTCTGCATCACTGTCGCCTTCCTTGCTGCACTCTGCACTCTGCACTTTGCACTCTGCAGAAGAGGGGGGTGTTCGGGGTCCAGGGCTGCCCACGGGCTTCCGAAATACCGAAACAGATCCTCACACTCGGAGGCCCGGGGCTGTCGGCGGGGTAAGCGTTGTCGTGCTTCCTTCAGAGTTCAGAGTTCAGCGTTCAGATACGGCGTGCCACTACTTGGGTTGCAGGCAACGTCAGAACCTCTTGCCACGGCTTTCATGCCTAAACGAGGGACGGAATTCCCAACATCGTACGACAGGCGCAGGAGGTGTTGTTTCGTTATTTGAAATTGTTCGGCTGCCTGAGTGCTGGATCGCCGCCCCGCAGACTCCTCGCACCGAGAAGTTTCCGCTTGGGCTAGGACAGGAAACCCGCAGCCAAGGAACTGTGTCATTTCGAGAAATCCGTCCAGCTTAGCCTATGCTAATCCAGGTTCGACTGATGTACAACAGCACCCGGCATGAATGTTGTCGTAAACCCATGGCACCGATTTTCTGCAGGCGAGAATAATCTGTTAACGATCAGCGATAACCCCAAGTATGTGCACCTTCACTGGAGTTGAATGCTATCAACTAATAGTAAATTGCAGCATTTGCTGTCGCCTGAGGTGCCCGCTGTGTATTAGACTACCACAGACCGCGCAGTGGCAGATACTCCCAGTATCTGATGCTCGTAGCCTTCTCCACTACCGAGACTGGGTGGCGCCGAAGCAAGCGAGATCCGCATTCGCTTCTGGATTTGACGGATGAACCCTCTATTTAGCTCCTACTTAGGTCGTCCTACTACCGACTGGCTAGCTAAGTACTAATCCCGACAGGAGTGTGTAGTACAAGTACGGTACCAACAATTGTCTCACGTCGAAACCAGAGGACAAGACCGGCATCAGCAGGCAAGATATGCCAGCCTGCACGTGCTGGCCCTTGAAGGTTACATTTCGCAGGGAATATCCATCCAGATCGAGCTTCTCCCAGTCGTCTGTAGATGAGTGGCCTGGCTGTACTGACAATACCGCAGTTGCCGGGGTATTACTTACCTGGTCCCCGATTGCGTAAACGCCCCCGTATGACCAAATACCTATCATGGCTTGAGAAATAGAAGGCTCAAGTGAAAGTGTCAGATATACGTGCGGCAGATGAACTGCAAGGAACTTCCTCGTACTATGTGGTAGATTATAGTCGATCTCGATCCCCACGGACGGTACTGGGAGGTGATGGCAAGCCTTTCCGCCCTTTCCTCCCCCCCCCATGGCCCGGGCTTTGTTCAGATCAAGACAATATCATTCGTGGATCGATCAGGCCGGGATACCATCACCGGTTGGGTATTCGATTGTTCGCCTCCACCCCCCCCCCCCGCTGTGGTGGTGGGCACAGTTTTCGGGATGATATGATGGACGAGAGATAGCTGTGCACAGTCACCCCTTAGCTCATTTAGCATCTCCCACTAACAGGAAATCTTAGCGAACCGCCTTAGCCACAAGGATCGTTCCCTTGCTCCAACCTTCCGGGCCAACACCATCCAGACGCGCACAGGAGCCTGCCCGGGACTCCAGTGCGCGCAGGAATTCGATTGGAATGGAAGTGCTGGCCGCGTGAGGCGGAGGATGGTCGGGAGGGCCGATGGAGACAGAAGTACGGAGGAGACACCGAAGAGTGTGCTAGTCGGTGGGAAAAGAGGGGGGCCAAGGGAAGGAGGGCAAAAGAGGAAAGAGCCAGAGAGGCTAGGCCACGTTAACACTTGACACAGCCTCTTGCGAGACGCGACTCGCGACTCACTTGCGACTTGCGAGGCCCTCGGGGTTTGGAACCGTCCGGCAACTGCTCCAGAGTCCAGAGCCTGCTAGTACTGCGCTCGCTAGCCCGCGGAGGAGCGGAGGGACTGCTGGGCTACTGCATAGCGCATGCTGGAAATATCTGTCAATCAGCGGGATAATACACCATCAAACAGCAGGCAAAGTGATCCCTCCAACGGCCGTGGCATCCCTGTCGTGGTCGGTCTTGCCTCCTCGCCTCGACCGTGCCGCTGTCGTCTGGCTTCCTTCTTGAGTAAGACTGGGATCCAGCTAAGAGCCCGACGTTTTCCGGATCCTCTCCAGGATCTGTCTGTTCTCGACTTCTCGTTGTCCGCAGCTGACCTAACGACCTTGATCCCCGGGTCGGTGCCGAAGGCGAAACCAGGAAGATGTTTAGGTGATCTTCCCTCATCCCCCCGTCTTAATAACGGGCTCTCGGCTCATTTGCGATCTTGCCGTGGCAGATAGCGCTCCAGCCGGGCCAATCCATCCCCAAAACCTAGCCCGTGAAATACCACTGTAACGCGGATCTCGTCGTTGTATGCATCATCCCCCAGGCGGCCATGTCTGGAAACTCTACCTCGCGGCTCCAGTAGAAGCGGTGTATGGCTGTGGGGGGTGGGTAGAATGGCATGCTAGCCCCAGGGATTTTTGCATGAGTTGCTCGACCGACCCAGGGATGCTCTTATCGTCTTCGGCCCAGAACAAAGCTTAGCGACAATGGGCGGGTACCAGAAACACGGTGAGGTCTCCAGAAGCTCCCGCGTAATGCGAGACAGTCGGGATCGAATTGGGTCTACGGCGTACATGTTCTCCGGCCAGGGTGGGCTTGCTTTACGCTTTCGGGTTTCTGATAGGGGGAAGACTCCAGCTCCAGGGAGGAAAGAGCAAGAAGAGGACGTGCCAAGACTGGCAAGTGACAGTAGATCTTCATTGTCGGGATCCATTTGAGGATAGTACCTTACCAACCAAGCGTGACCCTTCCTCCCGTATACTTAGGTTGGTTGCTGGATGGAAACATTTCCGCTTCCGATTTTCCAGGCAACCACGGAGTCCAGACGACATGGATACACACAGTATATGGGCCAGAGAAGCACGAGCTCATCGATTCGAGACCGGATCTATGAGATTGCTTGCATGTCTAGGTATGGTCTATCGATGATTGGGGGGCAAGCAGGCCACGACTCTCCCAAGGTCCTGGATTTGGGACGCGACCACGCCAACGACAAGCATCCATTCATCCAATTCTGCACCAGGCTCCAAGGTAGGCGCAAATGTCTGCCGGGTCTCATTACGCCGTACACCCGAAGCACCTATCAAAAGACCCGAGGTCAGTCTGCACAGTATTACGGAGGAAACATGTCCTGAATAGACGTGCATGCACAACATTTGCAAAACGCACCCTGTAGGCTGGTTCGCATGAACCTGCCCCTATTGCTCGAGTTCTATAGTTCTATATGCTCCGTAGTAGTCCTGGGACAAAAATCTTCTTTCCAGAAGCATCCTTTCCGTATGTGGTGTCACCGAAGGGCTCTCCTCCCGAGCAGGCTGATCACCACTGCATTCTGCAATGAATCTTTATACTCCGTATCATTGCCGCGCCCATACCAACCTGGACTAGGTAACTGAGGTACCTACATAGTAGATGCCTTTCCCGCCAGTAGTACTCCGCCAGTAGTACTATCTATGTATGGCAGGCAAACGCACGGTGGAGCACATTAGAGGTTTCAGTTGACTGCATGTGTCTATGCCTGAGGGGGAAAGCAAAGGTGTTACATTGCAGATAGCTTGCATGGTTAAGCCTGGGAATTATAGGCCAGGATGGTCGAGCCAATCTGACGGGATTGCTGGGCCACAGTCCACAGTCTTAGGGGACGATCTATGTATATCTGGCTCGGCCTTCTTTTTCTCCTATCGGAGTCGGGCTCAATCCATCCTGAGGGACCGCATCCGTAGCTCAGATAAACCCCCGGTTTCCTTCGTCCCCTAGGCAAGATCGACGACGGCTTACCTCGGGTCTGCACCGAGTACCGAGTACTGCTACTACTAGTATCGAGTACTATCGACACATGAGGTCGCCATCTCGTGCATCCCAATGGAGAGTCTGGGGGGGTCCCGAGGCAGTGGTCGTGCCTTTCTTTGTTGCGGGACCCGGACGAGGAAGGCACGGGGTTGTTGGGCGTCAGGGATTTCCATCCCAGCGCATTAACGCCTGGGCGTATAGGCAGGAGCACCTGGGCCGCAGATCCTTCCCCCGTTGGGGCTACGAGAACATCCGGCCACTATTTACTCAATTTAGGTCCCTTCCAGCGCTATGTTGTGGCGTTTCTGTCATATCGTTTATTCTTCCTCCTTCCGCTGTACTTTTCCCGGACGGACATCGAGGAAGCCCCCTCCCAATCAATGGTAATTATCCCCCATTGTTTTTGGGGGGCGAGCGAAGGGATTTGTTTTGCTTTGATTTCTTGGAATCCCCACCCCCACCCGGTCCTTTCTTTCGGCCATCCATCCATGCCCACCATTGTTGGTTGGTGTTACATGCCTTGCGGTGGGCGATCGTGTTGGACAAACGGCCACACGCCCGCGGTGCTACCCCCAATGCGATGCGATTATTTCCACACCACCACCGCTACGTCCAGGGCACTCCCAGTACTGTCGGGTCGTCCTCCGGGCTGGGTCGCAGCAGGCTCCGAAAAAGGAAAGAACCCCAGAAGAATGCCCGCAATATTAATGTCGGGCATGGATGGATCGACCCATGAACTTCTCCACCCCGAGCTTGTCCGTCCGTCTGTTTTGCACGCACCACACCAGCCCTGGTATGTCCCCTCTCCACCTACAGGACCTCGTCCCATGGCCTTGGTTTTCCTATTCCATGGCTTTGGGACTGCAATCAATCTTCGTCATGTCGGTCAACAAGGTATGTACATACTACCGACCTACATGACCCCGGACCGTGGCCATGGTAGCCCGTTATTCTCTCTCCCTCTCTATCGACTTATCTCCCCAGCACAACTGCCAGGGGCAGGACATAAGCAGAACAACCAAAATTGCCTTGTGAACCGAACATCACATGTGCTGTTACGTACACCAGTCCAGTATACAGTCCAAAATGCTTCCCACTTCACCAGACAACCAATTCCTCCCTGTATCCACCAAAGTGCAGGAAGGCCCAGCTAGCTGCATTGGCTTCTTGCCAGCCAACAAGTACCACAAACTTCCGGCGTCGCCTCTCGGGGACCTTCGGGCCCGACGAAAGACAACACGATAAAACACTCATGACCACCACCATCTGGACCAACCCCGCCATTATTGTCGCGATGATAGGGTCCTAGCATGTAATGGTAGGTCTCAAGATTATAAATAGCCCCGGAAACTCCGCTAATACGTGGTCTGCATAGTCACATCACACCAAAAACCTAATCGTATACGCCGGCCGTGACAGCGAAATGCACCGTCTCATCCAAACCGCCGTAGTACATCGAGCTAACCGGTAACGGGCACAGCTCGACGCGCTGCTCGGACTTGGCTTACCCCTCGATTCCTCTGGCCCTTTCTGCGCGGTCGGGTCCATTGCTGGCTGGTTTGGGATCGGGATCCGTCGGGCTGTCGTCCCATACCGCACGCACAGCGTGAGAACACAAGGGAGCGAGTTGGTCCGGTCCAGTTTCTCTACGTCCGTCTGCGGGCAGGGGGGGGGCGTGAATTGCAAAGACTATTTGCTTCAGAAAGCTCAGAGCTCCTATGAAGTAGAGAATAGGGAAGGTTTGGAAAAACGCTGTTCATCATTGACTTGGCATCCTGAATTGACTTTTACCAACACTTAAGCAACACTTAAGCTTTCCCGACACAATGGATGTGCATCCTCCCTCAGGCACACAGGCGTGCCCCGACCACATCAGGTCGACAGAGCCCTCTGCACCGAGAGTACATTAGCCTCCATCGGCTGCACCTTATCCGTCCTATACCGGTGTGAGATAACAAGCAGTAGGCAAACAAGAGCCAACGGCACACCCACCTGGTGATTATGCGAATATCTGTCTGGATTCTAGGTATGCCCTCTTGATGGATCAAGCTATGTGCATAGCCGATGATGCGGGAGACTTCTTCCCACGATCCCTCTGCGACCATGTCAGTTTGCTCGGATGTTGGGTAAAAGGCGCGATGCTACAACGAAACCCCGCTCGCTTCATGGAAGCAGTGCAACCTGGCAGTTCAACTTCTCCGCATACCCCGTAGGGTTGTGCTCAATGACGGCAGCATCTGACCATGCAGGGGTTTTTGAGATTGATCTAAAAGGAAACGCACCAATGATCGTTCCAGTAGCATGCATCTGGTACTTAAGGCCGGAGCTCTGCATCAGACGCTGGATATCCGCAACCTGCTTCGAGAAGGACACATTCTGCGAGCCGATCTACGTACGCATGATCGTTAGACCGATGTGCTCAGCCGGGCTAAACCGAGCTAGAGTACTAGAAAGAGAGAAAAAAAATACAGGATCACATACTGGGATGAGAGAAAAGTCTGCGGTGCAGTTCTGGGGGGTATTCAGGCCTGGGTTATTGAATGCCATTTCGACGGATATATTCTTGTCGTCGATAACTATTGTTGGTAGAACTAAGCACCCTATCGTAGCGACACCTCCCAGGAAGCGCATCTATATACCATACCTATCACTACTAACTAGCCAAATCATAATGACGTTCATTTGAAGTATACTACAGCGTATCCCACTCCAGTATCTAAAGGCACATGCTATGAGCTCACTATGAAAGAAAGGGGCGCCTGTCAGAATAAGGTTTCGGTGGCTTCCACGCTCAACCCCGGTAATACGTCTCATCGACGTTTCTCCCGCGCCGCTGTGGAGGCTCACTGCCCCGAGCGTAGGTATCCTCAAACAACACATCCAGATTTGTCTCTGGCGGCGCCATGTCCTCAGCCTCATGGGCTTCACGGTCCACCCGATCCCAAATATCCTTATCGATCGCCTTCGCTTCCTCCTCCGTCAAGATACCCCATTTGTTCAAGGTCTCCTTGTAAGTGATGATGGGGTCGTTGGCGCGCTCGGCCTGCACTTCTTCTTTGGTTCGGTATGCGGTCCCCGGGTCGGATACGGAATGTCCGGAGTAGCGGTATGTCTGGAATTCGTAGAGCAGTGGGCCGTTGCCTGCCAGGATGTATTCCTTCCCGTATTTCATGGCGGACAAGACTGCCAGGACGTCCATGGCGTTGATGCGTAGACCTGGGATGAAGTAGCCGTGTTTGTAGTAGTCTGTCATCGCGGATGCGCGCTCCACGGAGGTTCCCATGCCATATTTGTTGTCTGTGAATTGTTTTGTTCGGGTTAGATCCTAGTAAGGTAGTGATCGGGGAAGGTGTGCGAATGGGTTGAACTCACTCTCGCAGCCGAATATGACAGGCAAGTTCCACAGTTTAGCCAAGTTGTAAGCTTCATGGACCTGGCCCTGGTTTGCAGCCCCGTCACCGAAGAGGCTGACCGTGGCCCTTTGAGTCTCACCATACTGCTGAGCGAAGGCTATCCCCGCTCCAAGCGGTACCTGGGCACCGACGATGCCATTCCCTCCGAAGAAATTCTTTGCGTACATGTGGACGGAGCCACCTCTTCCGCGCCCTATACCATCCTTACGACCGAGTATCTCCCCGATGATAGACTTGATGGTACCACCCCGCATAAACGTAAATCCATGGGCACGATAGGCTGTAATGAGTTTGTCATCCCTGGTTATTGCGTGTTCGATACCGACAGCGACCGCCTCCTGACCCGAGGAGAGGTGGCAAAAGCCTCGAACCTTTTGCTCCTTGTATAACCTGTCGGCCACTAGTTCCATGCGCCTACCGAAGGTTAATCAGGGTCTAGATCCTGGCTGCGGGCTGGGCTGGTTTCTGGAGGGAAGGGCACTCTCGGGGCGGACCTTATCGTTGTCATGTCACGGTATAACTGCTTAAGCTGGTTTTTGGTAGTTTCCACCGTGTATGGAGGCGGGTCGAGATCGTATGTTTCGAAGCTGTCCTCGGGTATGGGCACCGTGAAGGACTTGCCGTCTTCCTGTGGAATCTGGTGTTAGAGAGAGAGTTGAGAGCGGGAGGGTTTCCGAGGTTGCGTGAGGAACACTTACGCTGGGTATAACTTCGACGTTAGAGACATAGGCCATGTAGCGTCGACCAGCATGGCATGTGAAGCCTTGATGTGCCCAAGGGACTGGGAGCTTTCCCTTGGATTTCAAGGATCTTGGAAGCATGATTCCTGTGATGGCGGGCGCCGTGGTGTTTCTGGTGCGAAGGTGGACTGCAGTCTGGGAAGGAAGATAAAATTGGAGCTGGCTTCGATGAGGAGAGTATGAGCTAAGGCGCTCCGTTATTCAAATATTGAGAGATGAAGGCTTTCATCCGTGTAGATGAATAGGAATCGCCTTGTCCCGGAAAGCCAGTGACGCAATACAAAACTCGTATAGTTTGGGCTGCCAATGAGGACCCAACATTGTAACTGGGAGTTAGGCTGTATTTGCTTGCTTCTGCGCTTCAACAAGTAATTCCCCCTGTTGCTCTGGCTGGGTTTAACGGAAAGTTGGTTGCCTGGTAAAGTCTCTTGCTAGAAAGGCAGCAAAACTATAAGTATGACTTGGGACCGTACATTGGCCCGGTAGGCCATGGTGGCTTGTTAGTAACCTTTTGGCCAGAGATCATGACTTCGTGGCTGAGGAGAAGAGCGATGGAATAGAGAGAAAAAGACATGCCTGCAAGGAACTAGCAGGTGCTAGTATAAAGTCGAGGCCGAAATGGGGGGGAATATCGACATGAGACCCGTTTGGGTAGGTATGGCGAACCGAGGCGCCTCGCCCCTGCCTTGCTGCCTGGGGGGGGGGGGCACGGGCCCGGCGGCGATGACGGGGTTGACGCGTGACGCGATTTGCCCGAACCAGGAATCAATTTACTGGCCTAATCTAATCAGCATGATCAGGTCCCGGCAACCACGACCGCTGCAACACCTCCTATGGCTCACAGCAACCTCCCACACGATATTTACTACGATTCCGAGTTGCGATGAAACGAGGGGAGAAACCGGGTAGCACCGCCAACACCAATCAAGAACACCAATTCCGAACTCCCGACAAGCCTCCCAGCATACGGCGTCCCGCGACAGTATCCCACGCGTCCAGGGGGACGTCGGCCGTGACTGCTAGAGCCGAACCCCCAGCGTCCTCCGCATCGTCGTCAAGGTCTTGGAAGAGAAGCTCGCTTCCCGGTCTGCGGGATCAGCCGACACTGACGCAGATTGACTTCGTGACCCCGATCTCACAGGACCCTGAGTCGAATGATGATGATCTCGACTATATCGACGAGCGACCCAGCAGTCGCAAGAAGAACACTCGCGAGGTGATTGAAATCGATGATGATCCCAGCAAAGATACTGACAATCGGCCCTCGTCGCATCGGCAGCCAAATCGGCCTCGTGGTGTGAGATTCGAACAAGGGGCAAATAACGACACGCCTAAGCCTAAAAGGAAGAGCACTCAGAGTGGGAGCGAGACGAAACCGAGACGCAGAAAAAGTGGCGATGGCATCAAGAGCGCTAAAAAGGACAAGGGCAAGGCAAAGGGGCACAAGACCCTTACGCAGATGGACTATGTGCGGCGCTACTTGAAGATCGAGCCTGACGAGGATGTGAAACTGGAGTATACATATATTACTCCAAAGAAGAATCAAGAACGGAATCCTCATCCAGCAAATGTCCAGGAAACCAAGGATGCACTGTCGCATTGGGATCACGCCGAGCAATCTTCAAGCGATCGCAAGAGAAAACTACACAATGATATGAAGCCGGCAAAAGATCGGGAGGAGAGATCGGGAGGCCCAGTCACACCGCGAAAACAAATTAAGCGCGAGATACTATCATCACAATCACCCGAAAGCCCTGGCATCGCCTTCATCACATCGTCCCAGTTTCGTGGCGCCACTCGTTCTCCACTAAAGCATATATCTGCAAGCACCGCCGATCGCTGCATTAAAGAGGAATCGCTTCGTATTGATAGCGTTAAAGATGAGGATTTTCAAGATTCGCAACCGATGTTGCTATTCCCCAACGATACATTGTCACCTTCCATTGTACCAAACTCACCACTATCCCGTCGGTATAGTATAGACGACAAAACAACCGCCAATGCTCCAGTCGATCCAGCATCGTCTCAAAACAGGCCAGCCCCTGAAGACAGCCTGGAAATCATGGAAGATAGAGAAGTGCCTGCAAACACTCAGCGAACGGTGGTATACGAGACAGATGCCGAATCAGAATACGGTGATCTCGAAGAGAGGCTACCGGATGCTCCTGGCTCTCCTCGAAAGCCAGAGCCATTCAGTCATGATCTCAGCACGGCTAGTGATTCTGAAACCGAATCTCCGAAGGACGAATCGGAGGATCAAGATCTTCCGCCTATAAACCCGTCCGGGCTACATGTCGAGACCTATCCACTGCATTCGCAGATCGACCCGACTTCGGAGTCATCTATATATTATCAAAGACTGCAGCCAGCCACTCAGTTCCCTATTGGGTCAATCCCAACCTTGAATACCCAGAAACTAGCTGAACTCTTCCCGGAAGACTCGAACGATCAACAAGACTTAAGGACGATGTCTCCGCTACCGTCATCCCCCCGAACGGAAAGCCGTCCAATGCAGAAGCCCGACTGGCCAATAATAAGCCAAACTCAAACACAGGATCCTGATAAGACACCGACAGAAATCATACCCGAGTCTTCGCCTATTGCTGGCCACGGAAGAGACGCAAGAACAGCGCATACTCGAGACGTCGTCCAAGTTGAGTCTTCACAACTAGTCGACCGCTTCCCGAAATACAACAAGGATGAAAGTTCGGGCCCCCGTGGGATTTTCTCCGGCAGTCAGCTCCTAACGTCGAGTGTTATGGAGAGTGTTCCTATCCCGAATTTCTTGATGGACAGCCAGGATAGCGTTGGAGAGCCCTACAGCCTACCAGACTCGTAGCGGGTGTCCCACAGGCTACTTAATTTTACCTGACATAGCGATAATCATCACGACATTCATGAGCGACGGCAATCAGACCCAGGTAATAGAAATCAATCAAGCATCGAAGCATCCAGTCCCAGTCCGTACTGTACTCTGTAGATAGATACTTACTGACCCGACCGATCCACGTGGGGGCCGTCGGGCCGTCGTAGCCCCGGGAACGAAACCGCGCAGTCGACATCTCCGCAGCTCCGTCATCCCGATGCTTCCCATCCCATAGATACCGCCCATCCACCCACCCACTCTCCAGCTATGGATGTCGCCTACGACCACATCCAGGAGGAGATCTTCTCCTCCAACGACTCCTCCAAAAAGGAAGGCGCCCAGAGCGAGACCCCCCAGCCCGAACGCCCGAACGTCGACCTCAACTCCGAGCTCCAGGAAACATTCCGCGCCTTCTCCGCCAGCCCCTGGGGCGCCCGCATTGGCGGTCTATGGGATAATGTCCGCAAGCAGGGCGAGAGCTACTACGAAGGCGCCCGACAGGAATACGCCGCGGCGAGCGAGGAAGCCGCCAAGGGGTTCTCGGATCTGAAGAGCAGCATTGTCGGGCGCACGCGGGGTCTGTCCCTGAGCACGGCATTCAACCCCGCCACAACAGACCGGAGCAAGGACGAGACACCCACACCGCGGGCTCCTCAGGGAGGAGAGGGAGAGGGTGCGGGTGGTGAAGGCGCATCCGGCGAAAAGGGCGACGATGCGGGGCCTTCTTCCGAGGGGTTCCTCTCTCGCTTCAAGGCGGAAGCGGCCCGACGACTCAAGGAAATCGAGAAGGCGGAGGAGGCGGCCGACGAAGCCATCTTGCGGTTTGGCATGAACATCGGCCAGAAGCTGCGCGATGCCGTTAGCATCGTGCCCCCCGGCTCGGAGTCTTCCGACAACAAGCTGCTCTTCGAGAGTAAGGATGCCGATGGCAAGAGAGTCATTCATGCTACGCGCTTCGAGGCCCAACTGCACGTCATCCACTCCAACCTGGACAGCTTCACCAAGGACCCCGTCAGCGATGAATGGGCCACTTTCAAGCCCGCTTTCAATGTCGACACCAAGACTGATGCCATCGCTGCCGATCTGGAAAAGTACCCCGAGCTGCGCGCCGCCATGGAGAAGCTTGTCCCCGAGCAGGTGGAATATGCGACCTTCTGGTGCCGGTACTACTTCCTGCGTCTGGTCATCGAGACTGAGGAGCAGAAGCGTAAGGAACTTCTCAAGGGTAGGTCTCCCATTTCCCCCCTCTGGTGCTATCTTCCAAGTCGATAACACCATGACATTTTGATTACGATTCTAACAAGCCCGCAGACGTCAACGTCGACGAAGAGGAAGTCAAATGGGACGACGACGATTCCGACGACGACACCGACTCCCCTTCGACGCCTCAAGTCAAATCCAACTCCAGCAAGCCCGAGATCCAGAGCCAGACCCCCACCGCCACAGCCACCGATAAGGAAGCCTCCTCCTCGAAGACCACCGAACCCCGCCGCTCCAACGACCAGCAGTCCCAACCCGACAGCGAATCCAGCTATGACCTCGTCAGCGGCGCCACCAGTCGCACGCCCGCCAGCCCCAAGGAGAAGCCCAAGGACGACGACAGCGACGACGACTGGGAGTAAGAGCGTAAAGCAAGCAAGCAACCCCGGCGATTAATTAATTGTTTCGAGATCGCAAGTCCGATCGGATCTTCCCCAGTGATGTGACCATCGTTACCGATAGAAACCCCGTCTTTCTTTCTGTCTGGTCAATCGCCCTGACCACTGGCTGGTCCGAGAGATCCTCCCCCTCAGCTACTATCTACTGCAAGGAGTTACGGTGTCTTTTTTTTTTCTTTTTCATTTTCTTCTTAGGTGTTAGGATTGTTACATCTTTCTACCGTTTACTTTGAGTCTCTCCTTTTGTCGTAGCCTGGTATATCAGCAGTTACAATGTTGTTTCCATTCCTTTTTCCTGCTAGTCGTATCGTATACACCCAGTGTTTTTGTGGTTTATTTTCGTTGGGGTAGGTAGTAAGTAGATTGCAATGCAAACCGCGTGGTCTATTGATAAGTATGTCTATTTCCATACACAAAGTATTATCATTTCCCATGTACAGAGAGAGTTAAATCACATCAGGGTCGTGGTCGTAACGTTCATCATGTGGTTGATGGATGCGCGGTACCAGGGTTGGCTCTATCATCAGCTATCAGAGCCATGGTGCTCTTCTGGTGCACCAGGGCCGGGAGTCGACTTCCTCGAAAGAGGCGAAGCTCTTCTGGATCTCTCATCCGCCAAAGCCGAGGGTCCACGCCTCCCGCCATGGCGCTTCGAGTCGGGTTGGGCAGCGGGGGAGCGGTCGTACCGCAGGGGCGTCTCGGGGGTGTTTTCTCGGGAGCGGAGATGGAATCCTCGAGTCCTGTCGCTGGGCGAATAGGGCAACTCGCTTGTCTCGCGGGAGAATCGGAGGGGGGTGCCTTCGGCAGCGTAGGCGTATTGATAGTCTTCTCCGCGGCGTTTGACGGGACTCTCGTCGTAGGGATCCCATCCGACTCGGCGTCTTGCGTCAGCGCGGAGTCGTTGACGGTGCTGTTCGTCGCCGCCGGCACCAGTGGTCGAGGACTCCTCTAGGAAGAAGTTGAGGAGTTCGTCGCTGATGGAGAGGTGGGATTGTTGCTGGAATTGCTGCAGGGAGGTGAGACGGAGGAGGGTCTCCAGGAGGGAGAGGGAGGTGCGAATGTTGTTGAAGTGGGGGTTTGAAACAGTGGCTGTGGATATGCGTTGGGAGGGTGTGAGATGGGAAGTTCCCCGGTGTTTGGATGGGGTGGGAGTGGGCGACTTGTCGGCGGAGCGAAGAGAAAGCTCGGCCATCATTTCAGGATCGATGGACCCTTCCTCGGAGGCTGAGTTGGGGTTGTCTGCCTCTGATTCGGAATCCGACTCTTCGTCTTCGTTGTACACTTCAAATGCGATCCACTCGGGGTCTAGATCTTTGGGTAGCCGCCATTCTTCAGGGATCGAGTTCTTGTCGAAGCTGGAAGTTGACTGGGCGTGAGGGTCATTCAGCTGGGCATCTAGCTGGGCTTGGAGCTCATCGAATTCTTCTTCGTCGTCTTCTTGGGGCTCGTCGGAAGCGTAGTCGAGGTGTGATTCATCGCGTTCGACCATGCGTCGCGGTGGTATGGCGTTGACGTCTCTCTTTAAGAGCAAAACGGGGTTGTTTGTTTCTCCCTCGGTGTTGATATTAAGGATTTTGCCAGTATCGGCGTAGAAGATCTTCGAGATTTCGTGTATGGGCAGAATTTCACGCACTCCGGCTGTGGTAACACCTTCATAACTGTACGGCTGGGGTTCACTCTCGTCGAAGGAATGAACTCTCCCGTCATCCAAATCCTCGATAATCAGTACCTGGTAGGCAAACTCATCCACCCTTGCCTCTGCAGGGAGTTGTGAATGCGATTTCTGGGACTGTGGATGTGTCGCTGGTGGATCCATGGGCACTCGTCGGAGCTTCAGGCGGGCCTTGTGCACGACCTCTTTCCAGGTGGCTTCGCGGATACCTTCTTCGTCGTGTGGGCGCAGGTGGCTGGCGAAAAGCATGTACATCGACAGCGTGAACGTCGGGCCGATCTGGACCGCCTGTGACGGCAGCATCGAGTACTGGGTGTCGCCCGCGGTAAGGAACGTGCTTGCCTGCAGCAGTCGAGACGGGGACACAGTTGAGGGCAGATTCGTTGATAGCTTGGCACCCGATGTCGTAATTGCCAGGTTCATCAGTGGCACTGCATCTTCAATGCGGACGAGAAGCTTCCTGATCTCCCGGATGATGAGCTTGATCTCCGCCTTGTGTTGGGAGCGGTCTCGGTTGGGATTCGCCCCTTTGAGATACAGCTCCTCGGATGCTGCAGCCGTTGCTAGTCGCTGTCCGAGAGATTGGATTTCCCATCGTAGCGATTTGGTGAGAGACACTGCCGACTCCAGCGATGTATTACCTCTTGCGGCACTGGGAGAGATCAGAGCTCTGGTCAAGGACTGGGGAATAGGTATTAGCTGTACTCACATGAGTTCAATCATGTCAATCGCAGGCGAAATGACCTGGATTTTGCTCTCCAGTCGATGCTGGAGTGTGAGCAACTCGTGTCTCTCTTCGCAGTCGTCCACATTCTATCAGAGAGGGTGCATAGTTAGTCATTTAGTCATGCATATCCCGCGCCGCCTGATAGGGTCAATCCATATCCACTCACTTTGAGCAAGCGCGACGACTGGCTGAGGGCATATTTGGCAGTGATGGCGATTCCCGAGCTAGAACAATGTTAATTCTTGCCCCGCGACTCGTACTCATTCGCAATAGCAGCACCTACCGAATGGCATAGTTCATCGCCTGCTGGGTGAGCTGTCAAGGTGATCAGTCTCTAAACTGCACCAATCCGGCGGAATGGATAGGAACATACCCTTCCAAGAAAAGCGTCCATTTTGCTCAGCTGTCCCGCGTCGTCCACTGGGGGGTTGGCGATGGCTGCAAAGTGCAGAGGGCCGTTGTATGGAGCAACGGGACTGTGGCGGCCCCTGAGACGGGCTCGGAGCTTATCGATAACCGGCCACCCACTGTGGCTGCGACCCTGCAATGGAAGCCACCATGTACGTGCGAGAGGCGGACTTGTGCTCCGGGGAGAGAACGGAGGGGCACTGCTTCACCTCGCTGCACACCGCGACTTCTCTAGTACTTCAGGGCAAAGAGTGCAGCTGGGCGAGACGCGGCAGGCGCGGCAGGCGCGGGGCAGGCGGGGAGGCGCAGCTGAGTCAGCGGTGCAAACTCGAATGGACGGGCGCTGCCTGAGTGCCTGGATGCCTGACGAGTGGCACAGTGGCTCAGCCCGAGCCTCCGCAAAGAAAAACGCCCCTCACTCTCTTCTCTGGGCGCCTTTGCCTTCCTTTGACTTTCACTTTCACTTCTCCCTCCCCCCATCCTCCCCCCCTTCCCCCCAATACCATTCTTTTCCATCGGGGCTCTTGTTTTATTATTTGTCTGATTCTCGTTCGAATTAGCGTCACACACCATGGCGGAACACACCCCCGAATCCTGGGAGGATGAGCTCTCCAGACAGACTGAGGGCGTCCAACTCAACCCCAACGCACAATCCCGTCCCCAGGCCCAGGCGCCTTCTTTCCGCCCGGGCGTTGCCACTTTCACCCCTGGCGCTGCCTCATTTGTTCCCGGGCAGTCTTTCCAGCAGTACGGCGGCTACCCTCAGTATGGCCAGCAGGCCTACGGTGGCTACCCCGCCTATGACCAGCAGCAGCAGGCCTACGGCCAATACGGCGCCTACGCTCAGCAGCCCGGTGGCTACTACAACAACCAACAGCAGCAGCAGTACGGTGGCTACCAGCAACAGCAGCAGTTCTCCCAGCAACCCCGTCCCGCAGCCCCCGCTGCTGCCCAACCGCCCAAGCCTGCCGCTGCGGAGCCCGCGAAGCCCGCCGCTCCCACCGCGGCTCCTCCCAAGGCCAAGGTGCTGACCATCGGCGGCGCCAGCAACTCTCCCGCCGCTCCCAAGACCAAGGTTCTGACGATTGGAACCCCCTCTCCCGCCCCCTCGAACACCCCGTCCTCCGCATCGGGCGCGGCCACTCCTGGAGACAGCAAGGGTCCTGCGGCTGCTGAGGCCGCCGCGAAGGTGACCGCCTCCAAGGCTATCGAGAAGACTGAAAAGAAGGCGGATCAGAAGGCATCTGCCAGCGGCAAGTCGTCTCCCACGCCCTCCGGCCGGTCTAGCCCTGGACGGTCCAGCCCTGCCCGGGGTGAGGCTGCCAAGGCCGCTCGCCATGCCGACGCTGTTGCGCAGGAGCAGCAGGCGGATGTCGACGAGGCTACTTTGAAGGAAATCTACGGCGAGAAGAAGGAGCACGTCAACATTGTGTTCATCGGTCACGTCGATGCCGGAAAGTCTACCCTGGGAGGTTCTATTCTCTACGTCACGGGTATGGTGGATGAGCGTACTTTGGATAAGTACAAGAGGGACGCCAAGGAGGCCGGTCGTGAGACCTGGTACCTTTCGTGGGCCCTGGATCTGACCAACGAAGAGCGATCCAAGGGTAAGACCGTCGAGGTTGGCCGTGCTCACTTCCAGCTCCCCGTTTCCACGCCCGAAGGCACCGTCACCAGACATTTCTCCATCCTGGATGCCCCCGGTCACAAGTCTTACGTCCACCACATGATCGGTGGTGCCACCCAGGCCGATGTTGGTGTTCTGGTCATCTCCGCTCGCAAGGGTGAATATGAGACCGGTTTCGAGAAGGGCGGCCAGACTCGCGAGCACGCTTTGCTTGCCAGAAACAGTGGCGTGAAGACGCTGATTGTTGCTGTCAACAAGATGGACGACCCCACCGTGGAGTGGAGCAAGGCTCGTTTCGATGAATGTACCATTAAGGTTTCCAAGTTCTTGGAAGCTCTCGGCTACAAGAAGACCGACCTTCACTTCATGCCCATCTCCGCCCAGCGGACCTTTGGTATCAAGGACCGCGTTCCCGAGGGTCTTGCGCCCTGGTACAACGGCCCCTCGCTTTTGGAGTACCTGACGGACATGAAGCTCCCCGAGCGTAAGATCAATGCTCCTTTCATGATGCCTCTCAGCTCCAAGTACCGTGATATGGGTACCATGGTCGAGGGTCGCATTGAGTCCGGTGTGATCAAGAAGAACGCCAACTGCATTGTTATGCCCAACCGCACGAAGGTTGAGATCGCCGCCCTGTACGGTGAGACTGAGGACGAGATCGCCAACGCTACCTGCGGTGACCAGGTTCGCATGCGTCTCCGTGGTGTGGAAGAAGAGGATCTTCTGCCTGGATTTGTGCTCTGCTCCCCCAAGCGTCTGGTGAACTGTGTGTCTGCTTTCGAGGCCAAGATCAAGATCCTTGATCTCAAGAGCATCCTCACGGCCGGTTACAACTGTGTTATGCACGTGCACTCCGCCGTCGAAGAAGTCACCTTTGCCGCGCTTTTGCACAAGTGTGAGCCCGGTACCGGACGTAAGAGCAAGCGCCCCCCTCCTTTCGCCAGCAGAGGTCAGACCATCATTGCTCGTCTCGAGGTGACGAGCACGGCCGGTGCTGTCTGTGTTGAGCGCTTCGAGGACTACAACCAGATGGGACGCTTCACCCTCCGTGATTCGGTAAGTTTGTTTTCTTTCATCGAATTCCAGAACACTGCTAACATGTCCAACAGGGACAAACTGTTGCTATTGGTATGATTACCAAGCTCATCACTGCTGAAAACGACCAGTAAACGTGTAAATGCGAGACCACTACACAACATACATACCAGTCCCTCGACTGTGACCTGCGGCGGTGTCCAGGCCACGATAGAGCCGAGTGACTGTAGACAGGGAGGCGTGGGTGGGAAGAGGCTTGGCGATGATATCCCAGTAGTAGTAGCCTTGCTTGGGTGATGATGATGAATTTTGATGTTTTTCTATAGAACCGCATTTCCTTGCTTGCTCCGTTGGCCTTCAATAAAAATCCTTTGCTGTCATCACACTCTATTTTTTGGATCGTTAACCCACAAAACGTAGCATAAAATAAAATAAACACATACACATAAGAGCATCATCATCATCATCATCATCTATCATGGGGAATCCGCGCAGACAACACACAACTTTTACTCATCATCAAACCCTCACTACCAAACCACAAACACAAACAACCAGTAAACAAATAAAAATCACCTCTTCTTCTTCGACACAACAGTGGTAAACCCATCCTCATCAACCTCCGGCTCAACCTTCTCCCTCGGCGCCCTCACCAACGCCGGCGCCTCACCCATATCCTCATCCCCCTCCTCATCCTCCCCATCCTCACTATCATCATCCGACCCCTGATCCTCCCCCCTCCTAAACCCGGCCGCAGAAACCGTATCCCCCTTCTTCCGCTGCCACGTCTCCCACATCTCCTGGATGGCACCGAACTCGCCCCGGTCCGTCTGCGCCTTGATCTCCATGATCTGGTCGGCGACTTGGCCCGCGCTCTCGTCGTCCACCGCCACGTCGAACTCGTCGTTCATCACTTGGATCAGCACGTCCTCGAGATCCAGCGCGTCGGTCTCCGGCCGGTCAGAGAGCATCTCCGAGATCGCGCCGCACAGCCAGTCGCGCTTGTCGGACGAGGTGGGCCCGCCCCAGTTGGATTGCACGGCGAGAGTGAGTGCTGGCCAGCTGTTTAGGAGGAGGGTTATGCCGAGGTCGAGGTAGTTTGTGTTTGCTGGTGGGGTGGTGGTGCTGGTGGCTGTGGGGGGGGTTGGTTGGGACATTTTGAGGGTGTTGCGGGGTTGCGGGTTTGTTGGTTGGTGGGCGGGTGGGTTGAGTGTCGAGGGGTTGCTGAGGGTGGTGGTGGGAGGTGAGTGTTTTTTTTTTTTTGGAGAGTTGGTGGTGAGCGAGGACCTTGGGGTCGGGAGGTGTGAGATTGAGGAGTTAGGTATTAGGGAGGTGGTGAGTTAGTGGTGCTGGTGGAGTGGGTCGTCTTCATGTGCCTGAATTTTTTTCGATTATTGATTATCGCGATTAGATAGATAAGGCGGTCAGGTGATTGGCTGCTGCGGTGCGCTGCTGCTGCGTATGTACGGAGTACAGTACCGCACAGGATGTATGTGAGTTTGGATATTGGGTTTGTGGATCGGGGGGGGCGATTGGTGGCAATGGCAGTAGAGTTAGCATATGACATGTGTCTTGCAGGTAACTCTTTGGGTGGGTTGGTTGTTGAACTGTGTACGGTGCGCATTTGGGCACGGATGGATGTGGTGGGGTGGGCAAAAATAAAGAGCAAAAAAGGAATCATTGTTTGAGCTCCGATAGGGGGAATCGAACCCCCGGCTGCCGTGTGAGAGACGGCGATGTTAGCCACTACACCATATCGGATTCTTGCTGAATATCGAAATTACTTGTTATATTATAGGCAAACATGGATTGTGTAGCTATATATATCAGTGTTAATTGCAAGTCATGCGTTTGTCTGAGCGTATTTTATTGTTGTAGGAGTGGATTTCCATGGTGTGAAATGAGTTCTATTGATAAGTATAGATGACATTTTAAATTTTTTATGGGCAAGAAAATTGATGCAATCTACCTGGATATATAAACTTCGGCTACGGCTCTTCAAACTCGCCAAAAGCAAGAAACCGGCAGCAAGGATCAGAAATGCCGAAATGGCGCTGTATTAGAAAACCAAAGCTGATATTACAAAACACCAATCATGAATGACAAAGTAAGCATATGCGCTATCACACAGCCAAGCCTCTATCCCAGAACCATGCCTTGACATTTCCGCCCAATCCAAAAAGTCCAAAGCAAACCTGCACAGTGGTATATCCTATTCGGCCTCAAACAAAAAACCAACTATACACAGAAGAGAAGAGAGCCAGGATGATTGAATGAAGCAAGAAGCTGGCTTATATGCCCAAAACGCCATATTATCACCCAACCGTAACATGGTATAGTAGAAACACAAAAACAAACATCACATCACATAACATAGCTCAGCATTGTTTGGGCTTTCACTGCAGTTGCAATATGCCAAGGCAGTGTGCCCTTTTGCACAGTGCGAGTACCCCTGGCCCGAGCCAGAGTTGCCAAGTCGCGATGCATGCCCAAAATTTCCCGCAGCAGAGTGTCGTAAGACGATGGCGGACGACGCGTGTAGATGACATTGATGCTCATGGTATAGAGCCCGTCTCCGTCAGTCGAGCCCTTCCTGCGAAGCAGGTACCCGCTGGCCAATGCGGGGCGATATTCCGTCTGGTGAAGTGAGCTGTTTAGGCGATGCGATAACACAACACCCCAAGTCTCATCGCATATGTCGGTAAGTAGGGATTCCGATTCCACCTCGGGGAAGGCGTCCGTCGGCGTGGGGGCGTTTGTAGCTGCACCTCCCCCACCGGGAGGGGTGGGTGCATTGCCTGACTGATCTGGTGAAGCGATGTTGGCGGCGATGTTAGGAGTGGCGACGGGGGTGGAAGAAGGATGTTGATTGAAAACGCTCATTGGAATCGGTAAGAAAGGAGGCTCGAGGAGCAGATCGAGAGTAGTATTGACGCTCAAGATCACCAGGTCTATCGTTGTTGACTTGGCTTTACCATACTGCTCGGCAAAGTTCGACCACGCTACAACTATTAGCAAAGACCGATCAAGGGGCGATGGGGCTCTTACTGTCAACTTCATCCTGATCCACAGGGTCCGTGTTTACAATGACAACCCTCCATCGCGCCTGAATCCTCTCCATAATATCCCTAGTTGCCCTCCAAATCTCACCTCGCACCTCTAGAAGAGTCCTAGTCGCGAGTGAGTTCCGGAAGCGTAGACAATAAGACATGTTTCGTTGGAGTGCTCCGGTGCTGTCTGACCAGGCTACACTTATCCAACGTTGGTCTAGGCTCCTGGAGCATGCAATGTGAAGACATTTACCCTCCTGCAGTGGAGAAGATCCCTCCGAGGATAATCTGAAACCAATCGACCTCGGAATGGGGTCCGCAAGAAGCACCGGGGGTGCACAGTTCACAAGACTAGGCTGAAAGGATTTAGGCGGGCATCGGCTGTAAACCTCAAGAGCTAGGTTGAGATACTCCGCCTGGGGAGGTACAACCAAAGATTCTGGCGACATGACAAAATCAATGGGAAGGATTTGCAGCACGAGCTCATTAAGCTGCTGCGCTTGTTGCTTGTCAGCATCGGCCACATACTTTTGGAATAGGAACCAAAATGCAGAACAGATATCGACCGATGCTGCAGCATGAGTAAACGGGTTGATGATGTAGATCACGAGACTGCTATCTTTGTTTGGCGGGCTTCTCAGGAAGGCAGAGCCTGTAGATAACAATTAGCGCACGAAAGGCTATATCATAGGAGACTACATACCAAGTTCTTCACAAATTGCCTTCAGGGACTTCATGACCTCAAGATAACGCGATTCTACCGATAGGCTGCTATCCCACGAGCCCAGTCCACGGTCGAAGAGATTTGACCTATCACCTCGATCATGTGTTCCAAGATTGCAGCCCGAGTATACCAAGCCAAGGCGTTCCAGAAACGAATCGGCCGCTTCTGCCGCGAAGTGGGGATGTATACAATAGGCGGATATATTCTTCTGACCGTGAGCGGGCTCTAGCCCGAATGTCTCCCAAAAGGAGATCGCTGGAGGCAGTGTCTCCAAGAAATCCTTTCCGCGGCGTACGCGTAAGTGAGGCGGTGGTATTTTCAGTATTGTGCCTTTGCCCGCATCCTTACGTTGAGAAGACTGTCGTGGGTTGGCGCCACTAGACGCAGGAGGCGAAAGCAAATTAGTGTCTTGGAGTGATATAAAACTGTTCAAATCCAGCCTATCCATACCATCCACAAACGTTAGATCACCCAGGGAGGCTTGATTCGTATATGCCTCGTCATCATAGTCGGATAGTCCGAGTGTCCCGTCAAATTTGTGGTCCAAAGAAGATTGTGTGACTTGGTCGACTAGGAGCTGGGCGATCTGGACCTGTATGTCTCTGCGAAGCAGAACAGGGGAGACCTGATTTTGCGCCAGTGAAAAATAGCCCGTCATTGACCAGTCTGAGAAGGTAGAGAGGAAGTTCCCTAAGAAAATCGAGTCCTCCGGCCTATGGTTAGGGGTTTCTTGTTCAGCTCCCATGAAAGCCCTTTCCTGGGACAAGGCTAGTGAAGTCCCCGAGTTAGAGCGGGTGCGTTTTCTTTTCCGAGTTGAAAATGTGGCGGGGGAGAAGCCACTCTCAGCGTCACTGTCATCACTCTCGACGCTTGCAGCACTGCTCGATTCCGAGTCTGATGACATTGGTCCTATTTCCTCGCTGGTGGGACTCCCATCATGGCCATCAAGTTCCTTTGACACAGCTCCAATCTTGGCCTTTACACTGCGGCGCGGAAGTCCGATGGTTGGAATATCACTCGCCCCAGGAGTCGCAACCTTGGGTGCATCCATCCCTCGAACTGTAAACCCAAATTTTCCATTTGCTCGATATTTTTGGTCCCAAATGGACATATTATGCTTGAAGGCAACTGCATTGTAATACCCCGGCATCTGTATAGGTTGATTTCCCCCCTGCGGCTCTGGAAAGAGGATTTTCTTGACCTCTACAGGGCTCAGCGGGGGGCTTATTGTTCGGATCTTGTCATCTTCAGGAGAAGGAGGCGCGGGTGTCTTATCATTGGGAGCAGCCGTGTCGGGCTGCAGCTCAGGTGTTTCGTTTATCGGAGTCACTTGGGGAATATCAATCTGTAATGCCGGGGTCTGCTCTGGGGAAGGTTGATCGGCGACAGCAGATGGCATGGTGGGCTCATCCGTATCCATGAAAGCGGATATCTCATGGATGGGGTCTGTTTGCCCATCCCCACCACCGTGGTCAAAGTCAGGGTCGTCGAAGAAACTGAAATCTGCATCGGTGATTCCTTTCGACCCAAAATCTCTTCCATTGATGTCCCCGAACAAATCGTCGTCTTCATTCATGTCGTATAGACCAGATCCTACCACATGTCCTGCCGAGGGGCCAAAGTCCACTGCCAGCTCATTCTCTTTACTGGCTGGTTGGGAGTACTGGGTTTGCCTGTTCGGTTGCAAGAAATTTGAGCCGTGTTCAATATCCTCTGCGAAAACGTCAGAAGACAGAGTAGGGATTACCCCTGTTGTGGCGGCTCCGTCGGGCGGCGTTGGATATACAAGACTAGCGGTCTGGAGCTCTGGGTATTGCGAGGCCCGGGACAGGCTTTCAATGCCTTCCGGCAGACTGAATATGTCGGGTGATGATGCGTCTTGATCATTGACCGGCGGTTCTTGATGGACAGACGGAGGTTTAGGGCTCGCCTCGGTAAAGGTGGGCTTCTCTGTTACGCGCCATTTCTCTGCAAAGTCTAGAGGGTCACCAATAACGGGACAGACGCTTTCCATTTGACCAAAGGAATCTGAAGATGCTGACTTTGTCCTTTTGAAGCAGTAATTAGCTGGCCAAAGGATCCGCTTTAGCGGGAGCGTAGATGAGCTTTCGTCGTTCGGCCGCCATATCTCCCCAGCAAGTCTAGAGTAAAACGGCTCCCAAACCTCAACCTCAACCCAGGCATCCTCATCAATGTCATCCACTGGAAGACCGAAATTGGCAAGCCACCATAGCACATTGACCTTCCACTGTTTGCGGTTTGTCACGCCCGGCTTTTCATTTCCTAGACTGCCCCCACCGAGAGGATATGGCGAAGGGGCGTTGGTTCGAGACGGATTGGTAGTCACCAGTCTGGCAATGGACCCACTGGGTGACAGCCAGAGGTCAGTGCCGGGTGGAGTTTCATGGATAACTGCAGATTCATCTTCAGGTGTACGCAATCGCATAAGACCAGCTTGCGACACTGTCTGCAAAGCTACCGTCAGTTTCCCGACAGAGGTGAGCTGGATTTGAAGCGTAGTCAAGCTTGAAGCCGAAATGGGGTCGGTGTTGACGATCTTGGAGTTCTCGTAGGAATCTCTTTCAATCGCCGTGAAGAGAGTGCGTGATCCGAGGGGAATCGCAGTACGCTGCCGAATCAGTTGAAGGCTGACTGCTCCGCTCATGGCAGAAATAAATGACGCGTAAATGGTAGCGTATGGTGTAAGGGCATTTTGTCTCTGTGGCCCGGTTGAGCCCGGCGTGTTTTGAGGCTCAGTCGAGAGGTTTTTGACCAGGTCCGAAGAAGAGACGCTACCAGAAGAGGAAACTACAGATCATGCTTGGTACTCAACAACGACAGATGGGTGGAGGGGGTGCATATCAGATCATGGGGTACATACCTTTCAAGGTTGCCGAGCCAATGATAAGCCTGCTCGGCTGGTCGTCTTTACCCTCGTTCGGGGAAAGGGAGGTCAGGCTTTCGAAGCCCGGGGTGGCGGAAAAGAGCCATAAGCAGAGTCGCCGAGGGTAGCTTGATACCAAGCAGTTGCGATCTCTCAGTTGGAGTTCGAGGTCCTTGAGGCGACTCAGATGTTTAAGGATCGTATAGCCGTTTGCCGGAGGTTCGCCGGGATTGTTGGCGATATTGGGCTCCTCGGTGTAAATTCTCCAATAGATGTGGGAGAATCCATCCTGGCATCCGGGATTAGAGATTTACCGGCGGGTTCGACTGGGAAACACCTACGATGACGCGTATGTTGGTGATGGACCCTCCGGGGAACTCCATGGTTTACCTGTAGTCCCCAAGGGGACACCGGCTGTTCTTAGATCTCACCAGGGAAGCTTTCGCGGCGGAGGGCGGATTCATTTCCAGTCGCACGAGCCAAAAGGATCATGTCTCAGTCAGCAGCCCGTCGCAGGTGGGAACTTCGGAATCAGTCAGTAAATAATAGACGACGACGATGATGATGATGATGATGATGATGATGATGATGATGATGATGATGGGCTTGGGCTTGGAGATGCTCCGATGCCATGGCGGGTTGGAGATGAAGGGTGGCGGCGAAGGCAATACCGGGAGGGGCGAGACGCGCAGCGATGGCTCAGACTCGAGGCGCCATCATCGAGAGAGGGAACGGTCCAGGACTCGATAATGGACGGAGTTAAGCAGGAGCTCACGGGCGAGGCGAGCAGCTGCTGGATCGCTGCGTTGCGATGCCATCGAGACCCAACGGAGGTTGGCTCGGCCCGCGCGAGCCAATCATGCCGCATCGCCGGTGCGGCGTCACGTGGGCCCAGCTATCGCTATCGGAGAACTTTTTTTTCTTTCGGCGCCGCCGTTCCTGCGCTTTTTCTCCGCGCAGCCCAGCCTTGCTCCTCCCCTTCAGTCGCCATGAAGCTCTCCAATCAGTCGGAGGTCCCGGTCTACACCATCTCCGGCTCCAACACCGCCCGGCCCCTGCCGGAGTGGCTTGCCCGGCGCAGAAAGCGCAGTCTGAAGAACGACCCGGAGTATGCCAACCGCATCGAGCTCCTCCAGGACTTCGAGTTCGAGGAGGCCAGTCAGTGCGTCCGCGTCAGTGAAGATGGAGAGTGGGTGATGAGCACGGGTGAGTCCAATCCCATACCCTCCAAGAACCCGCCTCAACCTTGCGACTGACCAGCCGCTCTGCTACAGGAACGTACAAGCCGCAAATCCACACCCACCACCTGCCCCAGCTGTCCCTCTCCTGGGCCCGCCACACCATCGCCCTGAACACCACCTTCCGTTTGCTCTCCTCCGATTACTCCAAGTCCCTCCACCTGCAGTCCGACCGATCCCTCGAGTTCCATACCCCCGGCGGGTGCCACTACACCACCCGTCTTCCCAGATATGGACGTGACTTGATCTACGATAGACAGTCGACCGAAGCCTTGGTTCCGTCCGTTGGTGTGAACTCCGATGGCATGGGTGAAGTTTTCCGTCTCAATCTGGAGTTGGGACGTTACATGCGCAGTTTCGAGGTCGATGTGGGTGGAGATGATTTCACTTCTGCCGGCGGAGGAACTCTGCAGGGTGGTATCAACACAGGCGCGGTCAACACCGGAGCGATTGCTGAAGACAGCCACAACCTTCTTGCGTTCGGTACGACACAAGGCACGGTGGAACTTTGGGATCCTCGCGCCAAGGGCAGAGCGGGAGTGCTGCTGCCGCCAACACAGTCTGGCCCTGATGAGCTTCGGCACGAGATCACGGCCCTGGAGTTCCATCGGTCGGGTCTGACCCTCGGAACCGGTTCCTCGAACGGTCTTATCCACCTCTACGATCTACGGTCCCCGGTACCTCTCCTCAAGAAGGATCAGGGCTATGGCTTCCCCATTCACACATTGAAGTTCCTGCAGTCCTCGACCTCCACCCGTGAACAGACCATGGAGCCCAAGATCCTTTCTTCCGATAAGAAGATCATCAAGATCTGGGACCCCCGTGATGGAACTCCTTGGACGTCCGTTGAGCCGGCTGTGGACATCAACTCCGTCGCATGGTGTCCTGATAGCGGTATGCTCCTGACGGCCAACGAAGGACGCCAGCAGCACTCGTTCTTCATCCCGCAACTCGGCCCGGCCCCCAAGTGGTGCTCGTTCCTGGACAACCTGGTTGAAGAGATGGCTGAAGACCCCAACGATCCTAATGCTTTCAGCAGCGGCCAGACCGGTGCCGTTTACGACAACTTCAAGTTCCTGACCCAGCCCCAGCTGCGGAACCTGAACCTCGACCACCTGATTGGCAGAACCAGTCTCATGCGGCCTTACATGCACGGTTACTTTGTGGCTCAGCAATTGTACGAGGAGGCTCGCCTGATCACCAACCCGTACATCTGGGAGGAAGAGCGTGCCAAGCGTGTCAAGGAGAAGATCGACAAGGAGCGCGAGAGCAGAATCCGGGGCAAGAAGAAGGCCGCTGTCAAGGTCAACAGGAAGCTGGCCGAGAAGCTCATGACCATCGAGGAGAAGAACGAGCGCCGCAACGCCCAGCGCGTCCTCAAGAAGGGAGGAGACGCCGACATGGTCGATGCCGATGCCCCTGCACCCGCCTTCGAGGAGCCCGGAAAGAACCTCCTGGGCGACAGCCGTTTCGCCCAGCTGTTCGAGGACGAAGACTTCGCCATCGACGAGACGTCCCGGGAATTCCAGCTCATCAACCCCAGCACGGCCCCGGAGCCCTCGACGAGAAAGGAGCGAGGCCTCACTGCCGTCGAACAGGAAGACGCCGACGACGTTCCAGGCTCGAGCTCGGACGAATCCGACTCCAATGGCGAGCAGCAGTACCACCAGCAAAGAACCGCCAAGTCAGCATCATCCGGCAAAATCTCCACGTCGGACTACAAGCGCACCAATCGCCGTCACCAACCGCGGATGGAGATTTCTTCGTCGAATACTGTCGGCTCTACTCGCGATCGCTCCTTCGGCTCGCGCGCTCAGAACATGAACACCAGACAGAAGCCTCAGCGTCGCAGCGGCGTGGTCGGCGAACGAGAAGTCACCTTCAACCCCGGCGGCAACAAATTAAAGCAGAACAACAGAGCTGCCGCCGCGCCACTCACCCGCACAAACAACTTCCGAGACAAGGAGCGCCGAAGCGCCTCGGGCAATGCATTCCGGAGGATGTGATCCACCACAACAAAGTCCCGCGAGCCCTGAACAGGATAGTTACTGGTTTTCGTCTATCCTATCAATCAGCGCTCCTTTCATTTTCCCCGCAGAGCTTCCATCCCAGCCAGCCAGCTCCGCCACCTCCCTCCCTAATCGATTCTAGACCCTCGACACGGACGCCGGCAGCGACACTCTATGTGTTGTATATGTGGGCATGGCGATTGATCATTGATCACGAGACACCACCTGCATACCACCTACCACCTACCACCTACTACCCACTACCCACCCATTAGCCTCTGATGTCCGTTCCAGAGGGAGGCCTCCCAGCCATACATTCCGGACCGGGATCACTCGGACATCCCCGGTAGACAAGCAAACAAATTTCAAAAGCCAATGAGAGAGAGAGAGAGATAGAGAGAGAGAGGATGGACCATCCACGCTCTCCCTGCCTGTCATCCTGGGGGGGGGTAAAAAAAATCCAACCCGCTTGACAAGGATCACGAGGTGATCAGCAGATACCCCCAATCCATTCTATTCTATTCGAAATGAATACCCATCCATGTACATATACAAACTCAAAATTGGAGAGCGAAAGAAGGAAGTGAAGTATGTTTTATTCAATCTGTGATGTCGAACATGTAGAAAAGTGCCTACTTTGTAGATTGGTAGCTTGCTGTTTTACGGTGTGGCCAGGTTCTTGTCTTAGTACTAAGTACCTACAGTACCTAGGTAAGCATCATCCATGCATCATCCCATTAGACATAAAACAGCTCGGAAAGTACAGTACTTTATTTCTTTCTTTGTACGGTACCCATCCAAAATAGATCTACATCCAAGACACATAGATGCATGCAATGCAAGAAGGGAATTCCGATTCAAGGTTATACCCTACTTATGAAGCTATCCATCCACTGACTGACCTCTTCCTCCACAGGCCGGCCGGCCGCCTCGCGGGCCGTACTCGATAAAACTGTCTGATTACAGATGAATGATGCAAACCAAAAGCCAAAAAACAAAAAAGGGTGTCAAAAAACAAGAACAGAAACCATGATATCAGCAAATCGCAAAAACAGCCAACAAGAGAAGAAGGGAGGGGGGGCAGATCAATGTCCCAATATAAGAAAAAAAAAAAAAAGAAAGCACCAAGCCAATAAATGGATACAAGAGAATCCAAAGTCAATAAAAAAACAATAAACACTAGTACCTGTTTCACTCCAGAATGCAAACGGCCGTGTAACAGAATTTTGAACCCAAAAAAGAAAAAAGAAAAAAAAAAATAATAGCAAAACAATAAAACCGGAGAATAGCTCCCCATGCCATCCTCTATTCGCCGTTCCTGGTTGCGTGCGGGTTGTCGCATTGCTTGCAGATCAGTCTATAAACATAACCACCCTGACAAAATGGCATAGCATAGTAAAAAGACAACAGAGGAAGAGTGGAACAGAAATGCAAAAAGATCATAACCATGAAAGTTCCACAAGATGCGTGTAGAGGGATTGAAAATGGATGCGGCGCAAGAATGCACAAGGGAGAAAAAATGAGCAAGCATAGCATTAATAAGAACGTAGGCAAGAGTGGAGGTTAGGGTGAGTGTGTTCACACCTCTAGGACCAGACAGGGAAGCCTGTAAGCCCGCCACCCCGTCTACTACCACGCCTTGATCCGCTGGTACTTCCATTCGATTCAGCTCCATGATTGCCATGTCTACCTTCCTCGAAGCTTCGCCGAGAGGCACCAAAGTCGCTCATGGCAAACAGTAGCGGTTCGTCCTCTTCCAATTGTGACTGTGGAGGGTTGTTTCGCCCCGAGCTGGGTCGTCGTCCGGCCCCTCGACGGTCTTCAACAGCCGAGGTGCCACTGTTACTGCCACTGCCATTGCCGTCACGGTCATGATCACGCTCAGTGAGATAGGAAGGAATACCGCGTGCAAGGCTGCTTGAGCCGGAGCTGAGAGAATGAGGCCCTCCAGAAAGTCCCCGCCCGCGAGAAAGGCTGAAACGTGGTTGGTATACATGATGATTGGAGGGTGATGGTGTTGCTGTGGGCCCAGAGATAGATGTTCCCTTATGGGAGCTCACGTCGCGCGCCGTAGAGCTCGGTGCTAGGCTTGGATCTTCGGTTGCGGACGGAGGACCTTGCCCCCTCTGTGCTTGATGTATATCCGTCTTAGCCCCTTCAAGGTCATGCTGCCGCTGTAGCGCACTCAGACTGTTGTGAGACCTTTCCTCGGCTCCAAGACTTATGCTGCGCAGATTGAAGGGGAAAATCTCATCGTCATCGGTTGACACCGTCTGTCGATGATTCGAAGCAGAGCTGGGTCGACGATAAGTGGGAGGGAAGAGCGATGCCGGTGATGTGGGGATGTCAATGGCAGTCACAGTCACCGTGGACGGGCGATGTATCATAGTCGTGGGTTCGCTGGAGTTCTCTTCCAGAGAATCAGGTTCGCCACGGGAATCTCGCTGCTCGTTATTCCCATAGTCGACGATACTGTTAGAGCTTAGGCGAGAGGGGATAGCGGGGGTGTGAGGAGTATGCGGTGAGATTGGTTTTCCGGGTGAGGAAGCAGTCGAAATCGAGGTACCAGCCACCATCGGCGGCACCCCCGAAAGCTGCTTGCTTGAGGCGTTTGACGAGCGATGCAAAAGCAACGAAGACGACATTGAGTCCGACAAAGCTGCATTTGAGTCCCTCATTCGCTGAAACCGAGTCAACGCAGCAGAAGTAGTTGTCCTGCGTGCAGTAGCATCGAGTGGCCCGGAGTTGGATGGGTTCAGCAGGTCTTTCCTCAAGTCCAACATCTTCAGGAACTCTGAAATGTTCTCATCGTCGGCGTGTATAGAATCTGCACTTGTCCCAGTGGCTTCGGCTAGTAAACCAGAGCCAGGCTGAGGATTGGAGGATGTTGCACTAGCCTTGCCACTTGAATTGTCATCCTCTACTTTAATGTTGACAGAAGACGGTCTTGCCCGACGATGAGTGAAGGAGCTGCTGTATCTTGCGTTTGAAGACGCTCTAGGAGAGGAAGAAACAGTCCCGGTTTCCAAAGCTCCTGGTAACGATTTGCGGGCGGAAGCTGCCATAGATGGCGGTGGCATGGTTTTGGTCTCGGAAAATGGCGGGCGAGATGTCGGTCCTGATCGAGGAGACATGCCCAGTGGTGGGTCAACAAGGGATGGAGAAGCTGATAGCGGTGGCGCTTTGAATGGCTGGAAAGAGATCGATGGCCGTCTGGCAACGGCTGGGCTACCTTCGCTCGCAAGAACGGCAGCACGACCCACAGGGCTAGCTTTCGCAGCGGCTAGAGGTTTCCGAGAAGACGAGCCAGGAGGAGAAGGAGACGAAGCGCCCGATTCTTGTGCGGCGCGGAGAGCCGAGATTGGGCTTGCGCTGGTCGTCGGTCCAACATGGTGGAAAGTTGACAGACTCCCGTATGCTCGACTGGGATCGGGATCCTCGACGGTCCTCTTCTGAAGAGGAGCCGATCCGGCCTCGGGGTTGGCGGGTTTGATGTTGGATTCTCGGCTTGGGAGTGAAGGGCGGAAGACTTCATCATCGGCCCCCATAAACCGGGAACTTAACAGGGCCTCAGAATCATCCACCCGAAACTCACAGCTTGTGCGATAAGTCACTTCGACGGAGAACGGGCCCGCAGGAGACTCTGTGACCCCGAAGCTGTACGTATCGACGACCTTATTACTGCTGTCAAACAGCGGCGTGGTTAAATGGTCTGGCTTGGAAGTGTCCGCATTGGGCTCCCCAGTCAAGACACGGTACTTGATTCGTAAGGCTGGGTGTGTGCGAAGCCTCCCATTGCGCTTTGCAAATTTCCACGCGGGCAAGAATTTAGAGTAAGTGAATAACGATCTGAAAAGGATGATGCTCTTCTTATATACCGTAGGTAGGATGGAGCCAAGATCAGCCGGTAATTTGTTAGACATAGCCCCCAGCTCCACCTTCCACCGCTCTAGAATAACATCGTCGGTCCTGGACGATAGCGGCCCCCCAGAATGTGCCCCCGAAGGCGCAGAAAGAGATTCCAGAACGTCAAATCGCTTCCCTTGTTCGTCCAAGGCAACGAGGCTTTGGTTATTGGTGAGCCCCTTCGTGTCTAAGTACGTTTCGATGATCAATGGCGGGGGCCGACTTTCACTAGCGTCGCATGTCCGCCAGGTTCGCAGCTGTTCTCGGAGGACATCAGTGTCTTCGATTTCAACGTTGAACTAGTGTGTTGAAGGCCAATTAGCATGGATTCATAGACCTTGGGGCAAAGAAAGCAATCACACAACGAGTATGAAAGCGGATGTGACATACCCAGCGATTCACTCTGGGGGTGTCGGAGCCCTTGATGAACGCCGGAGTTAATTCCACACGGGAGTGTAGGATGATGAGAGCAGCTTTGGTATGGTAGTTCTAGGGTGACAGCAGGTTAGCCCAGTTACTTTCCTCAAGAGAAGGCATGGGGGGCTATGGACACAATCCCAACCGTACCGATATAATTTGATTGAGCTTTGCCATCGCTTCTTTCGCCGGTTGTGGAGCATGCGTCTGCTCAGGCGACCCAGGCTCTGCCTCTATGCCTAACCCTCTGCCAGTTTGTACCCGAGGGTCGAAAGCTGGGGAACTGGGGCGGAGATCTTGCTCTCTGCGGTCATCCGAGCGGGTTGTGCTCGGCCTGGTTGCAGACGGTGGCGCCTGCGGCGCCGGCGATCGAGGATGTTGATGCATTATCTGTTCGCAGGAAAGAGAAGAGAGGGATGGGGACACTCCAGACAAGTCGGTGGACGATGACAGCACAATCGAGCAGCAGCACGGTGTGTATCTGTCGAATCAAGGAAATGGGGAGGTGGCGGTCCCACTGCGGAAGGCCATGCTAACCAGCCCAACAGCCAAAGGTTGATCGAGGAGGAAGATAGGAAGGAAAGGCTGAGCGCTAAGTAACAGGCACTGATTGAGAGACAACGAAAAACGCCGATTTCATCGTATGCTGTGCTCAGGCAACAAGATGTTGGAACATTCGGAGTATGCGGTCTGGAACAACCTTGGGGGCTTCTCCGCATTGACGAGTACTAGGCGGATCCAGTTGTCTGGGAGGGGTGTGCACGGCGTCCTCACCGAATGGGGAGAACAAAGGAATTAAGAATCCATTATGAAGGATGGACGGGCAGAAAAGAAGTGGACGGCGATGGCCAGGAGGTGCAGAGAGATAAAGAAGACGGCGGGAGGGTGAAACGGTCGCTAGTGTAGGAAGGGGAAGAGGAGGGCGAGCGAGCAGAGGGAGCCGATGTGAGGCAGCGCAGGTCAAGCAAGCGTACGGGAGCAGAGGGTCGAGGGTCTGGTCTGTGACGCACACCCGGTGACTCGGTGGTCAAGTGAGAGCGGTCAGGCTGACGGGTGCCACAACATGCCCGGGCGATGAGATAAGGGGAGCCCGCTGGCTGGATGAACGGGGTATGTATGGACCATGCGATCCCGGATGGACAATGGCTGCGAGGGTCAGTAAGGGGAGCCTTCGCAGGGTCGAGTGATTTCGTCCTGATTCAGAGAGCCGTAAGTAGCAAAGTACCTAGGTACTACTCCATAGTTACAGCTTACAGCTTACGGAGTACAGTGCATACAAGTATACACGGTCCGTCTCCCGCCAGTACGACTGTGAACGCTGACCTGAACGGGGCTCCATCCACTGGCGATTGCAGGCGGATTGGAAGGCGGTCAAGCAGCCGGCAGGCGCCTGCAGTTCTGTACTGGCCAGGTACGGGAGCTCCGTCGGAACCGTCACGGGCGGTATGGGCGCGGTATGGGAGGCGCCCGCGGCAAGATAAGGGCTGCCCGGCCACTGGGCCCCGCATGAGGTCATGGGCTGATAGGCCCAGCCCGCTGACAACTGGCACGGGGGCTCTTACCCGCCCGGGTAATTACCGCGTCAGGTGGGCGTACCGTACCGGAAAGAAAAGGGGCTCTGGTCGAGTGAACGGGACAGCGCTAGATCGGATCGGGGATGGCTCCCCCAGTTACCGCTTGCGCCGGCGATCAATCATATCAACTTGCATGATAATCTCAATCCATGACAACATCCATGCGTTCTAACTTTAGCCCTCGGAGTTCCTCTGGCTGCGCGTGCAAACCCACACCCTTCCCTCCCGGAGAAGTCTCCTCGAACAGCGGCGGGTTTTCGACCAGCCAGGCCTCAGAATCTGCCCACGGCCAGAGCTTGGCCTGGATGTCTGCGATGCAGATTGCAGATGGAGATGGGGTAGCGTGAGCGACAGAGGGCAGAGGACCGACAGCCTCGGAGCCCCGGCAGCATGGACCACCCCCCCAAGCTCCTGGGACTGGCTGCCTCATCTGCAGCGGCCTGCTGGTTAGGTGGAGAGCAGACGCCAGTTGCCCGGCCTACAAGGCACAGTACCTTAGTCCAGTAGCTACATCGTCCAGCTCGAGCCAATCCAATCGAGTCTACTGTACAACACACTACCGGCATGATGCACCGGAACTGCGAGGTTTGCAGCTAGGGCTGCTGGCTAAGACCGCTTAGACAACCTAGACTTGTCCCATCTCGCCCAAATCGGGGAAGGCTTGCTCCCTTGTCTCCAGTTAAAAGCTCCGGCGCCCGGATCGTCGAATGAGACGATGGGACGAGAAAAACCCAATGGCAACGGGACCTGGCTAGTCGTCCCATGAGAAAAGACTTGGAAGCAGTTGTTTGGCGCCAGATGGTGATGCATCTGTATGCGCTAACCTCGCTAACAATGATGGGCCTGGCAGCACTGTACTTCGTATCTTTGTCTGGTTCGATCGCTTGGGCGGTGGAAGCGGTATGGGCACTGGACTGGTCGCCCGGATGGCAATCCACCGGCACACCTGTACATCCGCTGTCTCGTCGGGCCTTTATTATTATTATTGGATCCACTACGGAGTATCGCAGAGCATATTCTCATTATGGAGCAACCCAGCTATCTTGTCTAGACTGTAGACACCAGACATGCCATGATACCAGCGAGAGAGGACCACCCGGAATTGGATGAAGCATCCCACTAACTTTTGATGTTCTCCCTTTCAACTTCGTCATCCCTGCCACTTAACCACTTAATGAATCCTTTTTATTTCTGGGTTCAGCCACGGCGCACCAAGCCATTAACCTAATCAACCTCCTCCGTACCCTTGGTGGCAGGAAACTATACCACTATTAGCTTCGTGCCAGTTCGAGTCATCCTCTGTTGACTCATCAGGCTAGCATTCGTTGCGGCCAATGAAATGACGCACCCGTCCTCCATGAGAGCGACTTCAATGACACCACTACCCCCTGCCACGCAACCGAGACCCAGGCCAGTATGGGAACTCGCACAATGTAAAGTAGATGGAACCCATCGAGTCCCGTCCCATTCTAGATCAGAACCCTGGTGGAACCGTGGGAGAGACAGATCTTAGGGCTTGAAGGGGGGCTAGAACTATCACCACCATGAATGGGGGCTTGACGTGATCCGGCAATATGTACGCATGTGCATATTCGATCGTCCCCACCCGGACACCATCGTGGAAGTGTCTCTACACAGTACTTGATGCTGTAGCCTGTAGGCCATCTATCTTCTGTGTAACCTGCTGCACCCAGCCAGGACGGGATTCACCATTGCCTGCCTAGTGCCTACCCACGGAGGCAGGAGGCTGCGAGGCTCGTGCTATGACAGGACCAATGCTCCTCCTCCTCTTGGACCCTTAGAGGACGGAGTACGGAGTACTCTGGAGTGGTGGTTGTGCTGGCTACAGATCCCGGCCGAATCCCATGATGGTCATCGGTGGCACGGCGATGATCTGCTCCCTAGCTCTCTCCGCATGAACCTGGCACGACCGGGATGCCTGCACAGACCCCAGCTGAGGGCGGTCCCGTCCTCCATGGAAACCTTCTTCACTCCCCTCCGGAGTACTTAATCACTGGATCGTTGCATGTGTCCGGGTCCTGGCTTGATCGGGTCTAGCTCCACCTTCAATAGGTAGTCCATGACTGACTGACATCGACTGACTGACTGCGAGGGATGTGAATAACCATCAGCCGCCCGAGGTATGTGGGAATGTACACACTACGGAGTACACACTACACAGTAGACATACTACTCTGTACAGTGTACAGTGTGCAGTGTCTGAGTGTACACTCAACACCATTCTTGCTTATGCTCTACTTAAGCCTCATCCACACTCACATTCCCATCCCCCCTCACCTGGCTATACCATAAATTATGATAATACCATACTCTGTACTCAATACCCCGCACCCCCGTCAGTCACGACCGCCCGCCGGGGCGCATGGAGGGGTGCGCGGCTACGATTGGTCACCGCCCGGCCGGTCTTATCCACGGGTCAGAGCCGAAGCCATCATCCCTCCGCGATTCTCCAGAAGCCTTCGTCCGTATATCCCGCCGGCTAATCGCTTGCTTCCTGCCTCGAACCCCTTTCGGCATCTCGGTTTCGTCGTCGCGTCCCATTCTTCGAGCCTGTCCGACCGCGTTGAATCTTCCCCCTCCTTTCTACGCCGCTCGAGACCCGGAGATCGGAACCCATCGCGAATAGCTATCATTGCCACCACATTTCCGTCTACGAAACGGTCTGCTGCGTGCTTCGTGTCACCAAGTCGCCTCCGCCCCCTTCTACCTAGCCACCCCGATCGCATTCCTCGACTCCGAGATTTTTCGAGAAACACCCGAGAGACTGGCCACGCGTTCACGGTCGCCAACCCCTCTTCTTTCGTCCGGTCAGAATACTCTTGTCACCCGCAGTCCTCTTGCCGGTGCGCCGCCAGCCCTGTGTGGTTACAGCGACGCTCTGGTCCTGGGTTGATAAGAGATTCTGACACACTACAATTCGGGGCACATGAGTAGCAAGCTCTGGGGGTTTTTCTTCCACGATGACGTTGAGAGCTTCCAGCGGCTCCTGGCAACGGCCACCTTTACGGTCGGCAGCCAGCGAGCTGGAGCTGGAGGCGTCTCCAACTTCAAGGTCGGAAGCCCGGGGGCAGCTACAGCGTCCTTCCCCGGTATCTCGACCAGAAGCAAGAGGTTGGCGGGGACCTCTCCGGGAACCCCCATTCCAGACCGCGGCGGCGGCCTGCGCCCGGGCAAAACCGTCTCCCGAGACGAATTGAACGCGCGAGATCATGAGGGTCGTACTCTCCTACACCATGTGGCTTCTTCACCGAAGAGCACAGCAATAGATTTTGCGATCGCCCTCCTGGAGGTGCCCTCTCTTGATATTTATGCGCAAGATTGGGAGAGTGGATGGACGGCCCTGCACCGGGCTCTGTATGCAGGAAATGCTACGATTGCTCAGGCGTTGATGGCTCGGGATATACGCGATGCGACGGACTTCAGCAAAGTGGGTAATTCTGGACAGCCCGGTGGGGGCTTGATCAAGATCAAGGACCGGGAAGGCTATAGTCCGTTCGACGTCTACGGGGCTACAATTGCGTCTCGTGATATCAAACGTATCATCTCCCCAACAACAGGCAACAGTCCGCTGCTTGAAGATCTAGAGCACAGTGATGCTGCGTCAGATCTATCGTCCCCGGAGGATGCATTCGACGAAGATGGCCGGCTTGCGACGCATACCTTGAAACCAAAGAAGAATCTGTCCGGCGACGAGGTGTTTACGTTCGGAAGTAACAAGAATCTGAACCTGGGTGTTGGAGATCAAGATGACCGCCAATTTCCCGAAAGAATCACTCTCCAGAGGCCTGAACATCTTCTTCGGCGTTTCTATCGGGAATTTCAAGAGCAGCAGCTGGATGAGGATAGGCTCGACTCTCACGAAGAGCCAGGCCATTCCACGGACTTGCCTGCTATGGTGAAAAACAAGCCTATCAAAATCCAGGACATTGTCATGTCAAAGCTCCACACGGCCATTCTCACCACCGATCCCGAATCAAACCTCTTCCTGTGCGGGTTCGGTCCCGGTGGTCGTCTGGGTACTGGAGACGAATCAACACGGTTCAGCTTCGTCTGTATTGAAACAGGGGGCCTCGCAAATCGGAAGGTTGTTTCTGTTGCACTAGGTCAGGACCATACTCTTGCGATCACAGACCGCGGGGAAATCTTCAGTTGGGGAAGCAACAAGTTTGGCCAACTCGGGTACAGTCTTCCAAGAAGCAACAACCGGGATGATGTGCCTATTCAGAATTCGCCGCGGCAAATCTTCAATCCTTTCAAGAAGGAGGTTATTCTGGGGGCGGCGGCGTCGTCGATCCACTCGGTTGTCTTCACCACATCTGGTCTTTACACGTTCGGTAAGAACGAAGGACAGCTTGGACTTGTCGATTCTGATGCTCGCTCACTCGAAACCCAAACCACGCCTAGGCGTGTTGGCGCGTCGCTTTTCAGTGCACCGATACAAAGTGTGTCTGCGATCGACCAAGCGACAATGGTTCTTCTTCAGAATCATGAGGTCTGGGTCTTTTCCCAATATGGTTATTCGAGGCTCTCATTTCCTTTGGATGTAAGCTCAAGGTTCATAAAAGACAGCTTTATGGCCACGCGGTATGGCTCACCCGTGAACCAAATAATCAAACTCAAGTCTGGAGGAAATACCATATGTGCACTGTCCAGTTTCGGTGAAGTGTACATGGTCCAGGTCAATAGGACAGAAAACCCACCAAGTTCGACATCGACGACGAATCCATCTAAAACCCGCAATTCTCTGTCTACACCAACTCGCGTTTGGTCCATCAAAAAAGCCCACATGGCCGCCGCAGATGTTGATGTCGGACAGGACGGTTCAGTCATCATCAGTACTGTCTCCGGTTCTGCATGGAGAAAAGAGAAGCGTAGAAAGGTAAAAGATGGTGCATCGAAGGACTATAAGTTTGCTCGCATACCTGGGCTCTCCCGGGTGATTGGTGTTTGCAGCAATGCCTATGGGGCGTATGCAGCCGTCCAACGTGATTCGGAAGTTACGAAGGAACAGATCAGCATTGACGAGTCAACCTTATGGAAAGATCTTCTACCGTTGTCTCCCTTTAGTTCGTTGGGAGAAACGCTGAGCTCGGCGGATCAAGTCGAGGAGTTTTCTTACAAAGACCTGGATGCCGTCTCAGCCATCAAAAAGGCTGTCATGTCGTCTTCGGAGATCGAGCCCTACTTTCAAACATCACAGTCACAAGCACCCGCTGGGACTGTCTGGCTCATGACGACACTATCTGAAGTACGGATACCTGTGCTCGAATTTATCCTAACCGGACGCAGCTCAATCTTGAGGAAAGCATTCCGCAATTTCCACCATGACCTTCAAGCCTCCATTCCCGATGTTTTGACCATTCAGCATGATGACCAGGGCCAGACACAACTAGTAATCCATGCTGTTGATGTCTTCACTATCTTGAACATCGCCTTCTTCATGTATACAGACAACGCCCTTGAAGTCTGGCAACAGGTCAAGCACTCGCCCAAGAGTGCTTCTAGATATCGTCAAGTCCGCACAGAGGTGATGCGTGTTGCTAGTCAACTGGGTTTGTTATCGTTGGAAAGGGCCTCTAGACTTATGATCGAACCGACTAGAACCCTCAAAATTGACATGGAGCGAGCCGTTAAAGATCCAACATTTTTTGATAGTGCTGATGTGATCATCGAGCTGAAGGACGGAGAAGTGAAGGCCCACAGTCAAGTGATCTGCCAAAGGTGCCCATTCTTCAACGCGCTGTTTTTTGGCCGCTCAGGTGGCCAATGGATATCGTCGCGTCGCGGAAATCCGGGAGATGACGTCCGTATCGACCTCAAGCACATCGAGCGGAGAGTTTTTGACTTTGTTCTTCGGTATATGTATGCAGATACCGAGGTGCAACTTTTCGACGAAGTTCGGTCAAAGGATCTGGAAGACTTTATCAGCCTGATACTCGATGTTGCGTATGTGGCCAACGAATTGATGATCGACAGACTGGCCCAGATATGTCAGACGATGCTTGGAATGTTTGGTAAACCTGCCCTCCTAGCCTCTGAGCCCTGACCTATGTTACTGACAATATTCGTTTAGTGAACACACGCAGCGTATGCCATTTGCTCAACGCCATTGCGCCATGCTACGTGAAAGAATTCAAGGATGCTGCGTTAGAATACATATGCTTGAATTTGGAGGATTTGCTAGCAAACAGGTGAGTATCACTTCAAGTCATGGCTCTAGAAATGCCACTTACATATATTGCAGGCTATTGGAGGATCTCGATGACATGGTGCTCGAGGCGCTTAATTCTGTCTGCCGCGAGAACCAAATGACCAGCTTCCCTGTGTCGCGAGGGCGCAACTCGGACGAATACGTATTCGAGAGATACCCCGAAGTTGTCTCGCTGATAGAGGAGGACAGAAGGCGCAGAATAGACTCCCTGAAAATCAGGTTCCGCCTCAACCGTACTGACCCGCACGAGGGAAAGTCTCGTATAACGAACGGCGACAAATCAATTGTCTCGCCATTGGCGCAGAAGGTCAGGGACAGTCCAGCAAGAGAAAGTTCGACGCCGGTGGCCCGTACTCCGATATTAAAATCAAAACAGTTTATCAGCGATCTGATGTTTCAAATGGACGACGAATATCTTCTGACTCCCGGGGATTCTGTGAAAGGGAAAACTGCAGTACGGGATGCAAAACCAGCTGGCGTGAATGGACATCGGCCATCCTTGGATTCGCCAGCCCTTGGTTCCAGTCTACCCGATGGGCTGTCGTTTGAGGATCGGAGCTATTTAGATGATCAAATGGCTTCCCCGCAAGATAGTGTCCCCGAGTCGCCGTCCGAATCCCGGGCTGCAGCACTCTACAAGAACAGGAACGGCTCCTTCACACCACCCGATGCCACTCAAACGCCATGGAGCTCATCCGTGATATCGTCGTCGAAGAAGAACCTCAAGGATATCATGAGTGAAGCGTCAGGAAAGCGGGTGTCGAACCTCAGCATGGGAATGGGAGCTCGTCGAGAGAACGCCAGCAACCCTGCATCCAAGCTATCACAGAAGGAGCGCAAGAAGCTCCAGCAGCAGCAACAGCAGGACTTGTTTGCCGCTCAGCAGAAGGCCAAGGAAGCATCCGCAAACCCCTGGAAATTACCTACCCCGAGCAAGCCTGCTCCTGTGAACGTCAACGGGCAAGACAGTCCATCCGCAGGGCCTACCAAGTCAAACCCAAAGCCTCCGATGACTCTTCGTCAAACGGTTGCCGGTACACCACCGCCTGACACGAAGCCAAAAGAAAGTCTAGCGCAGACCCAAGGCCGTAGCGCTTCCATCAGTGTTCAGCCTCCCCCCAGGTCTTCAGTTTCAGAACCGTCAACCACAGCAGCACCCCCCACTTCTAACGTCCCATCCACCCCCCAAACTTCAATCCAATCCATCCGTCATATCCCACGCCCGGAACCTTATCAAACGAGCTTCCACTCCCCATCTCCAAACTCCCTGTCCTTGGCTGCCATCCTTATGCAGCAACAAACAGAAAAGAACGAGCTGCACGAAGCTGCGACAGCTAAGCATGATCTCGAAGCAATCCAGCAAGAGCAGGAATTCCAGGAATGGTGGGACAAGGAGAGTAGACGTGTCCAAGGTCTTCCGGAGCCTACCTCAACCCCGAACGACACCCCCGCCAACAACAACCAGGAAGGAAAAAACTCCCGGAATAATCGCGGATGTGGTAAAGGCCAGGGTCAGGGCCAACAACGCACGAGACGCGGAAAAGGCAATGTCAACACCGCCGATACACCTACGCCACCACCAGCGGCACCATCCTCCCACCCTCCCCGAAAGAACCCCTCAAATGCACCCAAAGGCAAACCCACAGCCCCCCGTCCAGATCATCCTCAACGACCACCAAATGGGAACCACGTAGACGCGAGCGGTGGCAACTCCCGTCGCGGCGGTGGTAGTGGCAGAGGAGGCCGAGGCGGAGCTCGGGGAGGATGGGGACGAGGCAACAGAGATCGCGCTCGACATGGTCAATCTTAACATCCATCTATGTGGTGCATGTTTTCGTCCACATCCCCGGGATCCAAGAACCCTTTTTTTTCACTTCTCTGGACATCCTTGGATTAAAATTCTTTTTCTTTTTATCTACCACTTTTACATAGGACTGCAATTTGCTATACAATACCCCCACCCCTTCTCCGCTCCTAATTCCATATTGTATTTTTTTTCTGGGTGTCTGTTCATCTTATACATGGGATAGGATAGATTTTTGATACGTCTAGCTGTCGCTGGATCTAAATAATCTTTATACTAGTTATAGATGTTGGTAATAACTAATCTGACGCAGGGGTTTAGATATATATATATATATATATAGTAGTGACTGAATCAACCAACCTTACACACGCAGTCAACCAACCCCCTCCGCTACCTTTCCAAACCCAACCTTGCATTTTCAATTACAATTACAATTACAATATCTATTATATGTCTACATTTCTACTTACTAGTTGAGCCAACACACCCCTCAAGCCACCGTGACGTCAAACTACGGCAGTATATCCGAAGACCTCAACCACGGATCCGACAACAACTCCTTCGCAGCCCGTTCTTCAGGTCTCCACCGCCCGCAGCACTCTGCGCATAAACCGAAGAGCTTTCTTGCCGTTCTCCATGCAGGTTAAACAGATTAAACAGATAAATTAAATCTAGAGAATATTACTATACTGTAATTAAAAATATATTATATTTCATATATTATCTGTATAATAGAGATATATATATTACTAATTAACCTGCAGTCATTAATCTATCTGCTATATCTGATCTTCCTGACCGGCAGATATAAACAGTTAAAGTAATAATTATATCTTAACCTGACTATAACTGTACAGTTAAAAATTTTTTATACCTTAACCTGACTGCCAGATTATAGCCAGATTAAGGTTAAGGTATAACAGTCAGGTTAAAACTGTTAATCCACTCTAACAATTCCTATAATAATTATAAATAAATAGATTATTTTTCTTTTTAATAATTAATATAGATTTATAAAAAAATTAATCTATTTATTACTATAAATTAGGAAGATTTATTAATATAATAATTATATACCTACAGACTATATAATAAAAAGATAATATAATAAAAAAAATATAAATATAAAAACAGGTTTTAATAAATAATTTCTTTACTATTTTTATATACATGCAGAGAACTACTAAATACAGATAACTTTATCGCTGTGTAAACTATTACTACAAAAAGTCGAGAAAGATGCTGCATGCCACCGAAACCCCCCAACAGTTGGAGATGCGGTTCAAAAGTAGATGGAGGTTAGCACCTACTCCGTAGCAAGGGCCGGGTTGAATACGACTGACTCCACAGCGGGTGTGTCCACTGTCCAGGCCTGGTTGCCAAGGTGACTAGGCAATAAGTAGCATAGGGATTATTTCGTTTTGACAGTTGACCCTGATGAGGTCTAAATCGAAGCCTAAGTGAGTGGTATGCTTGAAAGTTACAAGCCATTTCTCATAGACTCTATAAGCGGGAGGTAGAAGCCCATTTTGGTTGACAAAAGCTATAAGAAACATGCCTGGTACTATCATATGATGTAATATGGTCGAGAAGTACCCCGTAGACCAATCAGGTATCCTATATTTATACTCCGTAGGAAGGAGCGAGATTTCCAGATGCTAATTTCTTCCTCTTAATTCATAATTCTAGGTTACAACTATACATTATTTTGATTATAGTACTACATTGCATATCCATCTAGCCAGTGGCCTGAGGTTTCCTATCAGTATCAAAGCACCATCTACTGATATACCCCAGACCCAAGATATCGGGAAGTAGACAAAACAGGAAGCTTGCATATTATCCAGCTGGTCGGTGTGCAGGGTACATTAATTGAATTATTAGATAAGATATCTATACTCGTTGCTTGGAAGGGGCACAGAGAGAACGACGGGGCTAAAGACAGGGACGAGCGAGCCTGAATCCATCAAGACAAAAAAAAAAAGCAAGAAAAAAAAAAGAAATATCATTTCTGAAGAAAGCCAACCCAGGGTAATATTTCATTACGGCGCAATTTGCGTAAGGAATAAACTCCAAAACGATACTGTACGCTACAGCATGCAGCCCTGAACGCCATGGTTGCTAACATCAAAAGACCAAGAAAAAACAAAAGTAATTAAAGAGCAGTAGATGTGAGACAAGTGAGGGTGAGTGTTGTACAATTAGCCGGCGGTGGCAACTTCGCGGCTTTCCCACATCCGGCGGATCATCAGCTCTACCTCGTTGGGGAGAATGGTGTCCTCGGGGATCTCATCGGGCGAAGAACTGCCGCCGTGGGTGGGCTCATCGGATGTGGATAGGATGCGATGAGATGGGTGTTGAGACTTGTGTCCCTGACTTGCATCAGCGGACTCATTCGCAAGATCGTCTGGGTCTTGCAGATATGTTTGGGAGACTGATTTGTGCATTTCCGGACGCTTTCTGCTGATCAGTTGTCGGGGCTCCGGGCTGCCACTACTTTGGCTGGGATCTTGCTGCTTTCCATCTTGCAGGAGCGTCAGCGCTGGGGCCGATTTGATTGGTTTGCTAAGTGATACGTGTCGACCGGGCCCAGAAACAGTATCTTTGGCACTGTTGAGGATGATATTCAAACGGCGGAAGCTGTCGCGGGAAGGGTGCTGAAACCTTCGTACAACCGTAAGTTCCAAGGCTGTTTTCTCGTACGCTTTGCGGATGTGTTTGGATTCGTTGTCATGCACCGTTCCACTGGCTCTGGAAGATCCGTTGACTAGCGCCCTGCCGGTTTCAAATGGCCCAGCGCCCGGTCGTGCGTGGGTTGTAGCAATAAAGGAGGGGTCGATCGTGGACGGAGAAACCGTTGCTGATACGCCATGACCGTCGGGCGGCGAAGTGTTTAGTGCCGCGGTGCGCTGCAACCAGAGCTTTTGCTGTGTGCGGGAATGGGGCTCGGTGCCTGGAGGTCTTGACGGCGGAGAGGCTCGTGTCTTCCTTGAGCTTGTGCCGCGATTCGGGGAGGGTGGAGTCTGAGGGTGATAGTGTGGCAAGAAGGAGGACGGGGTGTTGGGATCCGAGTCGAATGCATGGGCCCCTGTCTTGTTGTTGTTAATGATAAACTTCGAAACACCTCCTTCGATAGATGATGATGTGGCCTGCCCCAGATTCCCAAGACTGTTTGGCAGCGTAGTTTGCGATGAGGAAAGTGGACGCCTTGCGGCATCATGGCCAGAAGCCAGGTTGGTGAGCGAGGCGTTTCGAGAAAGGGAATCCACCACGGTGGGTTTCACTGTGGCCGAGATGGAAGACATGGCGGGCGGTGCTTTGGCGGAATGGGACGGCCCACTCAACAAACGGGCTGCAATGTCGGCGTGATCGTGTCTTTCCTCAGTATAGGAAGGCCGTCGGGGATCGTTTTCATGCTCGTCGTCGTCGTGCTCGTCGCGTTCGTCCGATAAATGGTCGTCACCGAAACTCCTAATAGTGGACTCTGGGAGACTGGTCGCTCGAGCGAACTGCGGGTAAGAACGTTTGACGAACGTAAGGGGGTCTACCAGCACAGCAGGATTCTCCACACTCTCCTTGGACTGGGCGACTGAGCTACGCCGAGTGCTTTCAGGTGACTGAGTGGTATCCTCCCAGTCAGCGTCGTCGTTGTCCGAATCTGCCAACTCAAACCCAACGGTTTTCTTCTTTCCGGAACTAGTGTGGGGACGGTCGGTGACTAGAGCTTTCTTCCCCAGGACAGCCGAAGGATTCCGTCGGAGAGCCGGACTCGAATAGTTCTTTTTCATGGAACCAGTGCTATGCTGGGGTTGGTCCAACACCCCATCCCAGCGGACGTGATGCCCACGCGGGCTTGCAGCGGGCGTCGCGGGGGCGGATTTCTTGCGCTGATGCAGGCGAGCGGAACTCTCCGTCGTCGTAACGATCTGCTGGCTGGACAGATGCCTCTGCAACTTGTTCAGATTCTTTCCAAAGGACGGGTTGCGGTGATGGTTGCGGCCGCCGCCAACGAGATGGGGTCGATGCGGCCGATGGGCGGATTTCTGGGTGGTGCTGGAGGAGTGGGAGTGAGCCAGGTCTTGGGTGGACGAGGAGGAGCGCGTGACGACCGCGTGTGAGGAGACCGCACGGCGGCCCAGCCCCGGGCGCTTAACGGGGGAAGAGGTGTTCGAGGTCGGCATGGCGGCAATCACAGGCAGGGAGGTAGGGAGATAGGCAGACAGGCAGGCCAGGCAAGGCAAGGGCGTCCAAATGGGGCACGGGAACCAGCTCCGGATCGGGCGACAAGCAGCAGCCGGCGACAATGGCGATCGAGGCGATTGGAGGGCTCATGCACTGGCGGGAACCGACTGGGAGGAACAACCCAGGTGTCACAGGTGTCACAGGTGGCACAGCAGGATCTAGACGCTGCAGGAAATATTGACGGGTGGGCGGGTGGGCGTGCAAGCCAGCAGAGGAAAAGCAATGAGAGACACGCCGGAGCTGAGTCGATGACTCCGCCGCGCGGGGAAGAGGCAATTGGTGGAGGGCGAGAAGCGTTACACCGAGACCGGATAAGGAGGGAGGCAGAACGAGAGGGGTCCGGGGAAGGGGGGGGGGGGGGGGGGGACGAGGAGAGGCGAGGAGGAGCGGGGGAGAGAGCGGGGAGGATGGAGGAGAGATTGTGGAGGAGGGAAAGGAAAGGAAAGGAGGGGTCTCTGGGGAGAAGTAAGAAAGGCCGGGCAGGAGAGGAGGACAGGAAGATTTGCGATGGAGAAAAGCAGCGACGGGAGGAGAAGGACGAGCGCAGCCCGAGAGAGAGGCGGGAGAGGCGGCAATACCCGTCATTACGCCCGTACCGAAACCATTCTGCAGAGTCCAGACCGCATCGGGTGCGATTGGCCTGCTCGCCTGGGGTTGTCCGCGCGTTTCTTCGCCACTGCCCATCGTGCTGCTAGTACTAGTACTACTACCTTGGATACCTTGGGTACTGGGCAGCACTACTTACTTACCTTTACCTTTACTTACTAAAGTATACTAACATAAGTACGTACGGTACCTACACAATAGTCCACAGCAAGCTTTCGGCTGCGTGCCACTACGAACAAACCCCGCGTCGTCCTTCAGTGAGTCTCATTGAGGGATGTACATACAATCTCGTGGCCGGCAAACAACAACAGCAACAACCAATCCGTTTGGTATCATGGTGACAAAACAGTATATAAGAAAAAAAAAAAAACAGAACTCAAGGAAAGCCATGCTACCCATCTCATCTTCACCCAGGCCAGATGCGTCATCGCCTACAGCTCAATCAGACTCTCCTCCACCGGGGGCCGGGACGGCACCGGCTGCTGGTACTGCGGAGGGGCCGCGGGCATGCCAATGGGAGACACATCCCCAACCGGGTGGCCCGGATGAACTGGGGTTCCCTGCGGATATGGCGGGAAAGGTGACCCCTGTGGGGGCTGCGGTGGGGCATATAACGATGCACTGGATGGGCCGGTCTGCTGACGCTGAAGCGCAGATTGGCCGTTGGGTTGCATGGCCGGCGGATCCGCCAGATACATGTAGCTGGGAGCTGGCACCGTGTCGGTTGAGGGGAGGTCCGGTGCAGAGGGTTCATATTGAGAGTCCCGTTGCACGACAGGCGAGGACTGATACGGCGTGCCTGATTCGTACTGTCGGAGATTATGAACGGGTTTTGTATCTTGTTCCAGGGGTGGGGGAGCGATGTAGTATTGTGTGGGAGCAGCTGGTCCTGGGTAGGCCGAAGGGTTGCTACGGAAGGCGAGACTGGCGCCCGAAGACTGTGGGGAAGCAACGGGATGGGTACTCCCGTTCCAAGGTGCGTTAGGTGGGATAGCCTGAGAGGGATGCGGGTATGCGCCAGGGCTCATGGTGCCAGCATGGGTGCCGGCTCGTTCGTGCAGGTCCCTTTCGGGTTGGGCTTGGGCTTGCGAGTAGGGTGTGCTTGGGCTTTGGTAGTTCTCGGCGACAGGGTTGCCGTAATAGTAGCCTTCCGATCCAGTCTTCCCATCGGTCGCGGGAGCAGGCATTGAGGGGTAGATATTGGGGTATGGTGAACCACCAGGGACCGGGCCATAGCCAAGCGAGTGCTGTGAGTAGGCGCTGGACAAGCGTTCTTCGAGCATGCGATCGTAGTATCGAACGACTGTCGAAAGCTTGGCATGCAGGTCAAGGAGTGTATCTGGAGCCATCGTGTGTTAGGCCTCAACGGATGAACAGAAAGCACGGGGTGACATACCGTGCTTGCTCATGGTCTCCCCATAGCTCCGTGCTAGCTTAGGACGAAGGGCACCGATACTCTCATACAATTCTTGAATTTGAGGTTCGCGTAGTATGGTTCCCGGGGGCTGGTGTTGTAGCCGATCAACGAGAGCGGCGAAAAGGTGAATATTCTCGACCTCGACAGGGCTGAGCTCATAGGGATTCTTGGGTAAAGGCGTCGCGCTGGGAGTCTGATGGGAAGGGGTATCTAGGGTCGTTGTGTTCTTCAAAGTGGCTGCATGCTTTTGTTTATGTTGTTCCATGTCGCGTAGAGATGCTTCAATAGCAGCTTGCAGATCCGCATCCTCGTCGCGTTCGACATTAGTTTGGGGGGCTGCCTGGGGAGGCTCTTGGACAGGTCGACTCTGTGGGACGTAACCACCTGAGCCTTTATTCTGCGCCTCCTCTAAGCTCATCTGCAAAGCCCGACGCAGATCATCATCAAAACCACTTTCTGCCCTACCCCCACGGGGTTCCATCACACTAGACTTGGTAATCGAGTTGTTTTTGAAAGCGGACCGGTCTGAAAGACCAGCCGGGAGGAATGGTTTCGAGGTCAACTTGTGGTAGCATCCATCATCAACGCGAACCGGCTGTAATATTCCGAGGTGAGGCAAGGGGAGAGATTTGCTAGAGCACTGCGCATCGAAGACATTTCCGCAGTTGCGGCAGTGATGTTTGCGGTTCATGAAGCTAAAAGGAGTACGACAGCGCATGCAAACATCGGAATCAATCCATTCAGGAGGCTTGCACGGGTTACCTGTTAGCAGGGAAGAAAAGGGTTCGCGACAACAGACAACAACTCACCGCGCTGCTCTCCAACATGCTACCACTAATCTGGGTCTTGGGTGGGAAGCGGAAGCCCTCATCCCGCAGCTTCCGATAAGTCTCTCCAACATAATTGAGGTCCATGCGGCCTTGAGCCGCTATAGCCCAGTCCTGTATCAGCTCTAGCATCTTCGACTTCACGTCCGAATTCAGCGGAGCCCCTTCGGTCTTGAGAAGGGAGACGAGATTATCCATGAATTCGCGCGATGCGATTTCGGCCAAGAAATGGGTGCCGCCATTCTTCACGCATGTATCGGTCAACTGAGCAGTAATGTCCCCATCAGCATGGATCTAGTTGGAGTGGCGTAGAGCAGCCAACCTTTAACGTTGCCAGTTGTATATTAGGATTCTTGTTCTCCAGCCGCCGTTTCAAGCATCTCATCGCATCTTTGGGCTGGACCCCTTTCGATCGAATCAGGTCGGAGATTTCTAGGTTCAGAGCTATGTCTTCCCTGCGCGTGCTGTTAGGTTCGGGACTGGGAGGCTAGCTCGGCCCAATCACAGTCTGACCAGTGGCCAACAACTGAAGCTGGGGGATTAGAGGTACATACAAAGAAGACCCGGTGGCCCTTTCCACCTGCTCATCGATGGGTGAAGCCGAAGAAAACCACCCCGCCATGTTGACGGTGCGCAGCGGATGATCTGAGGACGGGCGGAGCACAGGATCGCGATGACGTTGGGTAGCAGCGAAGGGAGGCGAGGGCAGGGGGAGGGGACGGTCCGCGAGGACAGAGTAGAGGTCGAAGCAGAAGATGTGAGGAGGAATGGCCGGGTCACCACGGGGAGGGGCTCAGGGCAAAAACGCGAGGGCGATGCAGAAGGGGGGAGGAGAATCCAGCTGCAGGCAGATCCATCGATAACGGTCGGTCGATGATGGCGGGAGGTACCAACCTAACTTACCTAATGCAGTAGGAGACCCATTGGCCGGGCGCGAGGATTCAGCCGCATACGCCCCAGGCAGCGAGGCCTCCAGGCGCCAGGGTCGGCCTGTGGCGTCATAGGCCGCGGGCGGTGAGGAACGCAGGCCGCCGCCGCTCCCCTCGCCGTATCCGTCGTATTTCCTCCGTACCGGCCGATTACACGATTACACGCTTACCCCAGACAAAAGCAGGCTGCCTTCAATCTTCCCTCGCAGCTGTCTCGCTCCTCCCGGCTGGCCGACCTCCTGGCTGGTATAGCTTGCTTGCTTCCCTCACTCGCTCATCCATGAGGCCTCCGTTCCTCGCGTTTGGCCCTGTCAGCGTCCTCACTCCCCGCCCTTCGTCCGTCCGAGTCCAACGCATCCTCTAGTCTGTCATCTTCCACCGACCGCCGGCCACCACCACCACCCACCCACCCACCCGACTGAGCTCGATCGGGCCATGTGCTGAGACTCCCTGCCTCGCCGTGCTAGAATGTTTTCCGATGCGGCGGCTCTACCCTCTCCACCAGACTTCGCACCGTGGGAGAACGCCAGTCGTCGTCCCCAATCCCTTGGTGGCATGTATTCGGGCGGAAGGTCATCCGCCGGACTAGGATCGTATCATGCCAACAACTATGGCCCCCCCGCAGGATCTTACCCGGCACGATTTCCAAACATCAAGGACCTTCAGGATGAAGCGGCGGCTCTGGACTTAAGTGAAGATTCTTCGGTAGGTCTTGGAAGCCTCGATGCGCCTGCCTGTGGGGTTGCAGATCACTAACCCGGACCTCGATGTAGCTCAGCATTTTACTGGAGAGGGGCCAGGTGGCTATCGATCAAGCGCGCGCGCTCGCCGACAGCGATGAGCTGGACAGTGCCTATGTGCAGTACCTGCGTGCTTCCGAAATCACGATCAATATAATCCCTCACCATCCCGACTATCGTGTTACCGCCAACCAACGCCCAGGATGGTACAAACGGTTTGCAGATTTGATGATGGTATGCGATTGCTCCCCAGCTGCACAACCGGGGCTTTCAATTGCTCTTGGAACTGTAGCTGGTTCCCGTTATGTATAAGCTAACCTTACGGGTGGCAGGCTGTCCGAACGAAGCAAGGGACGATGGACGACATCAAGCAACAGATCCTGGAAGACAATTTGCTGAGCAATGTGCAACCTGTGGGCCCTCGGCTAAGCTCGCCACGACCAGCATCACAAGCCTTGTCCCGTGGGCAGTTTCGAAGTACCAGCCCCAGAGGCCGTCCGATCGATGCGGGCAACAACTCCATGCGGATGCCCAGCCCGTCACAATTCCGACAAGCGGCTGACGCAAATGCCAAGTTCAATCGGCATTCGAGTCCTGCAGGCGATGTGCTTGCTCAGAGATTTGCCAAATTAAAGATGTCACCACCTACTTCGACAAATGTAGGTCAAGCGGCCAGCGACCAAAATGGCACTGCCTCGGCGCCCCCGACACAAGATTACCCTTCTCGGCCATCGTCATACATAAATCGTGGGGTCCCGCCACGACGTCCTTTGGGACCTCGTAGCATGGGCTCCTCCCATAGTGTGCCGATTCTACCTCCGAAGGTGCCTCTCAACACATCTCTTCCTCGTGCTCCGGACCCGACGTACAGCCCAATCTGGACGGTTCCATCCCAGGGACCTTCAAATCCTCCGCGGACCTCGACTGAGATCTCTCGTCCGGTCAATCCAAGATACTCGCAAATCACGACTTCACCTCGCGGCAGTCCTAGCCGCAACGGCTTTGACGACAATCCTTACAGAGCACAGACCCCGAACGGCATGCACCATGTCAAAGAACTCAGAAGCAGTAGTGCAGATCTTCCTCACAGCCCTACGATTGGCCCTCAGCAGTTATTGGAGTATATGCGCAAATACAGCATTCTCTTGATTGATGTACGTTCACGGGACCAGTTTGATAGCGGTCACATCTATGCCTCTTCCATCCTATGTATAGAGCCTGTGGCGTTGAAGGAAAATGTGTCGGCTGAGGAGCTTGAAGAACGTCTAGTGGTGTCACCTGAGCATGAACAATCGCTCTTTGAAAGACGGAATGAGTTTGATATGATTGTCTATCATGACCAAAGGACGGCATCCGTCAGCTATCTTGCTGGATCACCGGTTGGCACTTCGGCACCTCACCTGCGAGCTTTATATGACACACTCTACGAATTCAACAATTATAAGCCGTTGAAAGACGGGCGACCCCCTGCCCTATTGCTGGGCGGCCTTGATGCGTGGATCGATCTCGTGGGACAGCAGTCTCTTGCCACGTCCTCCACTGCTGCTGTGATAGGGTCTCTGCAAGCAAAGAAGCCAGTCAGAAAGCCGGGCCGACCGCTTGGGCGAGTTCCAACCGTCGTCAGTGCTAACTCTAGCTTGGAGGTGAGGAAAAGAAGACTACGCGAGTACAAGCCGTTGAACCCCCAGGAACTCACCGAATGGATGGAAAAGTCAAAAACGGAGGAGATCGACACCGGCGCCTACGTTGAAGAGGAGCCGCTCACGGAAGAACCGGAAGGAGAGGAAGAGACACCGGTTTCCCCGTTCGTGCATACTTATGAAGACTTCCTACGCAGGTTCCCCGAACCACAGGCGGTCCAACAGTCGATGGTGGTTGCACCGCACGTTCGACCAGCCGGGACCCCAGCGCCCAATTATGCCACCCCTGTTCCTGTTGCTCCATCGCGGCCTCCCCCGGCAGTTCCCCGGCCAAGTTACAGTGGTGTTTCCGACGGCCGGCAAATCCAACCAACCCTCGAGCGGCAGAATTCGGCAACGAAAACGGCCCTGTACACGCCCAGCTCGATGCTGAGTCGGCTGAAGCTTCCCCGCACTGGCTTGACCAATTTCGGGGTGACCTGCTACATAAACTCGACCCTCCAATGCTTGAGCGCAACGGTGATGCTGAGCAAATTCTTCATTGACAATCGGTTTCGGTACTATGTACAAAAGAACTGGAAGGGCTCTCAGGGGGTCATGCCCGGACTGTATGCGAACCTGATCCGGTCGCTGTGGAAAAACGACGTGGAGGTGATCATGCCGACGTCGTTCCGAAACTTCTGCGGCCGGCTGAACCAAGAGTGGGCCATTGATCGCCAACAGGACTCCAAGGAGTTTTTTGACTTTGTCGTTGATTGTCTGCACGAGGATCTCAATCTCAACTGGCAAAGGACGCCGCTGCGGCCATTAACCTTCGAGGAGGAGATGCAGCGGGAGCGAATGCCCGTCCCCAAGGTTTCGAAGATCGAGTGGGATCGGTATTGCCATCGCGAAGAATCCTTCATCTCCTCACTTTTCGCTGGCCAACACGCCAGCCGTCTTCGGTGCACCACCTGCCAGCGGACCTCGACCACGTATGAGGCGTTTTATAGCATCAGTGTCGAGATCCCACCGACGGGGACGGGAGACATCTACCAATGTCTAAGCAGCTATTGCCAGGAGGAAATGCTGAGTGGGGATGAGGTGTGGAAATGCCCGTACTGTAAATGCGAGCGGGTGGCGACCAAACAAATCATCATCACGCGGGCTCCGCAGATCCTGGTCGTCCACTTCAAGCGGTTTTCGGCGTCGAAGACGCAGACTGCCCGAAAGATCCACACTCCGATTGACTTCCCGCTGCACGGGCTCCGGATGGACGACTTTGTGTTCTCGCCGCAGACTCCGGGCTCGGCCAACGGGATGCTGCAAGACCCGATCGCGTCCACGGTGCCCCCCTTCACCTACGATGCGTACGGGGTCCTGCGGCACATCGGATCCTCGATGGGCAGCGGACATTACATCTCGCTGGTGCGAGACGCACAACGGCAATGCTGGCGACGATTTGACGACGACCGGGTGGTGGACTTCAACCCGCGCGATCTGCGGCCCAAGGAGCGGTTGCAGAACGAGCAGGCCTACATTGTATTCTACGAGCGGGTTCCCGCGAAATGAGAGGACCGGATGTGCATTATATACTTGACTCATTCCCCGATCCGCGCGGGGGTGTTAGTGAGGCAGGACGAATTCTGGTAGCGTGGTTGGTTTCATTCACTGTTGCGCGCGCTTGATTCCTTTTTATTTCCTTCTCCCAATTTTGGACCCGCGAAGAGACGACGATACGCGCTGGATGACGGATGAACTTTAGCATGTAACGAACTATACCTTTTGCTTTTTTTCAGATATGATTTTTTTTTGTGCATTTGTTGCATCTTTTCGTCGAAGTTTCAGGCAGCATGGCCCTTGAGCGGAATTGACGTTTTCCCGACCAGCTTGGTGAATGATGATGTATAGATAAGATAGATGGATGATAGAGGAGAGAAGCGCGATAGAAGCCGTCCTTACCCCGACCGGAGCCTGAACGGTAAACAACAAACAAACATACTCCGTAGCAGTGACAGCGACAGCGACAGCAACAGAATACCCAAGGCGGAAAGCGGGGGAGACTGAGAGAGGGCAGGAACCAGGAAGCGTAATCCCGAGGGCGCTACCCGACGTGCGTGGGATGGCGATCGTCCCCGAGGTTACGGCTATTCAGCGTCGAATGGCTGGCGGCGTCGGGAGTTGGGGAAGGGCGACGGGGGGCGGAATGGCGGGATGGCCAGCCGGAAACAGCTGCGAAGGATGGCGGATGGCTTCCCAAGGGGGATTAGGCTCGGTTGAACTTTATCTGGGTTTCCGGGTGTTTATTGATTATTCGTCTTGATCACTGGTGAGTTAACCGTGTTTGGTGTTTACTGCACCGTTAATAATAATAGGCAGTGAAGGTAGTCTATATTGAAGTCCATCGCTACATTGCAGATTTACATGTCGATCAGAGGGAGAAAGATATATGCATTGGATATGAGATACAAGATAGTGAGAGGGAGGGGGAGCCACCGGAGACTGGAGACAGTTGGGTTGGACAATAATAATGGCTGTCACACAATAAGGTGGTGGAGCAGCCAAATCCGCAGGGTCGCGATGATCGGAGGGCGGGGGGCATTCCGAGGCGTGCAGAGATCCCCTCCGGCCTCAACACTAAGTACTAACAGTGACACACGCTGCGGAGGGCGGACCAGTTAGGCAATTCTTTCCAGGCCCGGCCGTCACCGCCAGTCCTCACGGAGTAGATTGATGGAAGCGATGGAAATTCCGCACCCTCACACGGCGATTCTCAACGGGAATCCGGGCCCTACCCCAATCAGGCCTAGCCGCCAGCCAGCCTCGGCTCTGACTAAGATGCAGAATAAGCGCGCCCTGATTGGCGGACCGGGCTTATCCCTATCAGGCCACTTTTCAAGATTCCCTCTTCGGGAAGCTGTTGGGGGGCCGCCAGAGGAGAGGCCGTAGAGAGGCCGGAGGACTCCTGCGTAGAGAGCAGAGACGGGGACAGGGAACAGGCAGAGGAACAGCCGGGGCCGGATGACATCCACGGCAGCTCAGCGCAGCTGGAGAAGTTCCTGGAGCTGGCGGCGGAGTCGGCGTCGAATCACGGCCCGCCAAGGGGGGGGCTGCCTAAGGAAGCGACGGGCGTGGGCGATCTGCGCCGTCGGTGTCGGACTCTCTCTCTCGTCTCTCGCAGTCCTCCTCTTCTCCTCTTCCTCCTCCTCCTCCTCTTCTGCCCCCGATCTTCTCCATCGCCTGCTGCTGTGCTCCTCTGCCCGCCCTCCCATCCTCCACTCCCCTCCGTCTTCTTCGTATCTGCTTCCCCGTCGATTCTTCAGTGAGTACCCGCACCCCCGACTGCCTCGTTCGCATTCTGCATCGCTGGCGCCCCCCCCCAGCACCTCCGCCGACTGGCCTGGAAGTCCCGGCCTCTGCGCCGAGGTGAAACCAGGCACAGACAGGCCAGGCTAGCCTGTGTGCTGGCGCTGTCCCCTCACTGCACACCCCCCAAATCTTCCTGATCACGAGCGGGTGTGTGCACGCCTGATCTCGTCCAGCCGGATATTCAGCAGGCCATTGCATCCCAGGTCCATCCGAAATTCGTCGCTTATCACACTGCGCCCGATATGATCATATCAATCGCTGACCACACCATGTTTCTCTCTCACAGTCACTCCCGCAACCATGTCCGACGCCAAGGAACTCACCCTCCAGGAGGTCAGCGGCCACAACACCAAGAAGGACCTCTACATGGTCATCCACGACAAGGTCTACGACGTCTCCTCTTTCGTCGATGAGCACCCGTACGTGACTTGCGCCCTGTCTATCCCTTACCTCTACACACACCTCAGGAACCCAACCTGTCCTGGAACAACCTCATAAAGTCCCAACTGAAGTCCAGAACTCAACTAACGCAAACACAGCGGTGGTGAGGAAGTCCTTCTCGACGTCGGCGGCCAGGACGGTACCGAGGCCTTCGAGGATGTCGGCCACAGTGACGAGGCCCGCGAGATCCTCGATGGTTTGCTCGTCGGCAACGTGAAGCGCATGGTAGGTCTTCTTTCTTCTTTTCGTATATTCTCCCCCACCCATCCAACTAACAACCCCCGTCCTTCCAGCCCGGCGACCCTGCCCCCCGCGCTCACACCCAGTCCTCTTCCTCCGGCCCCTCCGGCTCCGGCGAAACCGGCATGGGTGTCGGCCTCTACGCCTTCCTCCTGATCGGTGGTGTGATCGCCTACGGTGCCTACCAATACCTGCAGACTGCCTCCGCCGCCGAGACGCAGTAAACGAGTCACTATCTACATACTATCTTAATACCACTACTACCTATGCCAAAACAAATCCACAAAAAAAAAAAAGAGAAATGAAATATGAACTTTAAAGAATTTTTCCCTCTGGCCTTACGCGCTTCTGTTTATCCTCATGACCCTTCGTTTCATATTTGTTTATTTGGATATGTCTGTCCATTTCCGCTGGTTCCACAACACACACACTTGATACTACTTCCGTCCGCCAAGATTAGCGGTGGTTGGTTGGTTGGATGGATGAATGGATGGATGGAATCATTATCCAATGCAAATATTTATTCTTCGTTCTGGTTTCTCGTTCTGCTTTACTTTACTTTGCTCTTGCGTGAAGACTGCAGTGCCTTGAGTGAGGGGTTACATCTAGAGTGCTGCATGCTTGCTTATTAGCTTGGATGAGAGAACCTGGTTAGTTGGTTGGTTGATCGTTGATTGCTTAGTGAGGTGCGATGCGGTGCGTTGTAGCAAAGAACAACAAGAAGAAGAATAGATTTGATCATGATCATGAATACATTACGGCTGTCGCGCTGCATGCTTGCAATATGTCTGTCCGTCTTTGATAGATAGTATAGACTCTGGCTTCCGCGTCAAATGGGTGTCTGGTCTGTGTTCCGTCCTATCTCAAGATAAGATAAGATACGTTGATTGATTGCTTGCTGATTACGTTTCCCTGCAAGATGTGAAGAGGAATAGTAACAGGTCCCGACTATTCAAGACCCGATCGATAGCGCATTTCCAAATCCCATCTACAGAGCATACACCACCATCACCACCATCACCACCATCACTACCATCACTACCATCACTACCATCACTACCATCACTACCATCACTACCATTATCCTACTGTATGTAAATCATTAAGATTATTCATGCAGTGACATTTGTATAAAGTATAGAGGAGTGAGGCCTAATCACAATGTTCAAGGCAGAGACATATGCCTATCATGCTCATGCTCATGCTAGCAATAGTAAATAGTAAGTAATAGGTAGATAGTAAAAAAAAAAAAAAAAAATGTATAACACAGTCTTCTTTTGGGGGAAACATAACACAGAAAGAGAAATGGAAAAGAATAATAGAAAAGAGATAAGCAAGCAAGATTCTTCTGTGGCCGCTAGATTTTCATGGAATCCAAGCTCAAGCGAAAAGCAAGCAAGCAAGCTAGCAGCCAGCTAGCCAGCAAGTAAGCAAGCAAATACATGCATACAATGCAGTGCAATGCAATATATCCAATCCGACTTCCACCTCTTCTCTTCTCAGCTCAGCTCATCCTCGGCTCATCAACAGCACAATCACCGGGAGTTACCGCTCAGGCCAGCGCGGACGGCCTCCAGGATCATGTCCTTGGCTTCTTCCAGACCCTCCTTGCTGCCCTTGATCTCGATGGCCTCGCCCTTGGCTTGGTCCTTGGGCACATTGATGCGGCAGCCAGTCTGCTTGCGGATGGCGTTGATCTGGCTGCCGCCCTGGCCGACGACGAAGCGGTAGGTCTTGGGGTCCGGGAGGATGAGGTAGCCGGTGGCGGACTGCTGGGAGGCATTGGCGATGGCCTTCTCGAGGGCGGCCTTGGCCTTGGTGACGTTGTCGCTGGTTCCGGCCAGGACCCAGGGGATGGTGGCGGGCTGGGAGGGGTCGGCGGGGGCGGGGTTGTTGTCAACGATCTTCCACGAGTGGGCGTCGAGGGCGTCGCTGGGCTCGTCGGTGATCAGGGGCAGAGAGGAGGAACCGTTGACGGCGCCGCGGGAGTCCTCGGAGGCGGGCTTGGCGGGCACCTGCTGGCCGGCGTGGTCGACGGTAACATGGTAGTCGTTGCGAAGACGACGGAAGAACGAGCCGTTCTCAGAGATGACATGGTGCAAGTGCCGGGGAACCTCAACGGTCTCGCCCTGCTGGTCCTTGAGCATGGCCTGAATGTGCTCCTTGGCCTCCGCGACGGCGTTGCTGGGTCCCTTCAGCTTGATCTCGGAGCGCCCGGAACCCTGCTTGGGGATGTCCAGAGTGATGCTGAACTTAGACTCGATGCCACGGCGGGTGTCACCACCGCGGCCGATGAGGAGACGGTGTTGAGAGGGGGGAACCTCGACGGTGGTGGTGACTTGGTCCTCGCGCTCCTTGACGAACTCCTCGATGGCGGCGACGATCTTGTCGACAACCTGGGCATCCCCCTCAAGCTTGATGGCGGAGTCGGTGCTCTCGGGACGGGGGAACTTGACAATGCGAGAGGCACTGCCGTCGGTAGGGCCACCGGCGTCGGAGACAATCTTGCGGATGTTGGCACCTGGGTTGGTTAGTGGGTGAGATTCAAGTGTAATGCGGTGGGGGTACTTACCACCGCTGCCGATGAGCGACTTGTGGTACTTCTTGTCCACCTCGATCGTCTTGGTCACGATGGAGTCGAACTCGCCGGAACGCTGGAGAAGGATCTTCTTGGCTTCTTCAACCTCCTTCTTGGTACCCCGGATCTTGATCTGCACACGACCCGAATCGTCAGGAGCGTCGTTGACTCCGGGGACGTCGATCTGGGCATTGGTGTCCGCGCGGAGCTTGTCCATCTCGCGGCCGCGCTGGCCGATCAGGGAGGGGATCTGGGCCTGGGCCACGGACACGGTCGCCGTGTGGGAGTGGTCAATGACCCACTGCAGCAGGCTAAGAATCTCGTCGCGCGCAGAGTCAGCGCCCTTGCTGGGACCCTTGATGATAACCTCATCCAGAGCCTGCTGGGGACGGTTGGGGCGGGAGCCGCCCGCCTCGCTGGAAGTCTCCGTGGCAGACTGGTCATCACTGATGGCCACGGCAGCCCGGGGGAACTGGACACGGACCGAGTAGCGGTCCTGGAGTCTGTTGACCTGGCTTCCCTTCTGGCCAATGAGCTCACGGTGGTACTGGGCAGGGACCTTCAGGACATGGGTCGTCTCGTCTTCCAGCTTCTTGCCCATGTTGATGATCCTAATCTTGGCGGCATCGGCCTTGGCCTTGGGTCCCTTGACCTCGACCTTGCCGTTTTCGACCTTGATGTCAACGTCAAACTCGTCGCGAAGCTTGTTGATGTTCTCGCCGCGCTTGCCGATCAGGAAGTTGGCGTACTTCTGGGGGAAGTCGAAGGTCGTCGTGTAGCCTCTCTCGAGGTCATCTTGCTCCTGCTCAATAACGAAGGCCTGGAGCTTGGAGGCAAGATCTTCCACACGGCGGGAGGGTCCACGAAGGGCAACCTGGGACTCGGTGCGGGTAGGTCCATCGCCCACAAGGGCCCGGATAGGGATCACATCTTCGTCCGCTTGTTCGCGGATGATGAACTTGCGGACCTTCTCCTGGTACTTGCTCGGAACGCTCACGGTCTTGGCCACAACATCATTCTGGTCACCCAGGGCATTCACAAGATATTCCTGAGCTTCCTGGAGAACCTTCTCGAAATTGGCAACTTCAGCAGCGGAGGGTCTCTGGCGGGGGATCTCAAACTGAGCACCAGACGGGCCCTCATAGACCAGGACGACATCCGGGCTGTCAACCTCCTCGGGGACAAGAAGGTGAACACCATAGTCGCTGCGCAATTTGGCGATGCTCTGGGAGCGCAGGTACGGGTGGAAGTAAGGGTCAACTGGAAGGGCACGAAGTCTGGTCGGAGGGTGAGCCTGGACCAGGTTCATAATATCGGACCGCGCACGAATGGTGTTCTTTCCATCTCTGGAGTACACCTCCCAAGTCACCGGGCCGTCAGAGCTGGGCGGGAGAGCGATGCGTGCATCGTACATGCTTTCCAATTCCTTGATGATCTGGCGTTGTCTGAGGTAACGGGTAAGGGCGCGAGCATGGGCATGAGCACCCATGGGAGCAGCGGGGTGTTGCCGAGACAGGTCAATGCTTGCCATCTGCATGCTGGTGGCAAGGTCCATAGCCCGGTTGATACCGCTCTCGATGCAATCCTGGGGACCAGTGATGGTCAGGAACTCACTCTCGTCAGAGGCAGGAGGCAGGACGATGGCGCAGCCAGTTTCGGCAAGGAATTCGTGCAGCGCGTCGGCGTTATCACCAAGAATGAACTGGTGCTGGCCACGGTTGATGGCGAGTTGACGAAGGGTCAGCTGGCGCTGCAGGTCGGCAGCGAGTCTCTCGATCTCAGCGCGAGCTTCCTGGGCCGCAACACGCTCTCCGGAGATACGGATGTGCTTTTCGGGGACGGCAACGAACTGAACAAGGCCAGGATCAGCCTCCTGGGGGGGAGGCTGACTCTGCCAGGTGTCGTACCGCGGCACATGCAGTTGGGCCTTGGTGCGCTCCTCAATTTCTCTCAGGTTGGCGTTGTGGGCACCAGCAATGAAGGGGAAGAACTCGGGGGGGATGGACTTGAGACGGAAGTTCATGTTAGAGGAGCGCTCCTTGACGATGGCCTCGATCTCGCGACGAGCCATCTCCGCAGCGACAGCATCGCCCTCAATCAGAACATCGATAGTGTCGCTGTCGTCATCCTCGTCTCCAAGAGCAGACTCCTCCGCACGGGGGACCTGCACGCGGGCACCCGTCCGTTGCTGGATGTCTTGGACCACGGCTCCTTGCCGTCCGATGATGTGAGGCCGAGCAGAGGTAGGGATCGGGACGCGGACGGATTGCTATGTAACGACTTAGTCCAAATTCAACCCAAACCAGGGAAACGCCAACCCACCTTAGATCCGACCTGCTGTGCGACCTCCTTCAGGGCCTGCCTGACCGCATCCACAGAGCCCTTACCCTCGAAGATTATGGATCCGCCGGGCCCACCGCGCATGTCAACGTTGGCCTTGGACCGCTTGGAGATATCGCGCAAGATATCCCGAAGGGGCTTCTTGAGCTGGCCTCGGGGAAGCATCTGAGAGGGTGCGAGACGGAGCTGTTCCATGTGCTTTCCGGGCAAGCTAATGATTCTGGGAACCTCGGAGCCGAAACCTGCGGGAGCTATACAAAACGATTAGTATGCTGTCTACTTACATAGCCAGCGGGGCCACGAGAACATACCAGCCTGCGAGCCGTTGGCAGCACCGTTGGCGACGGCAGCAGCCGAGGGACCTCTAGCGCCCCAAGCAGAGGCAGCCGGGGCCTTGGGCTTCGGGCCACTTCCGAGAGCAGGGAACAACTCCTCCGACTGCACATCAAAGGCCGGTGCCTTCTTGGGGGCCGCCTTCGGAGCGGGTGTCGCAGCCGGAGCGGGTGTCGGGGCCGGAGACTCGGCTTCTGGCACCGGGGCAGAGGGAGGGGGGTGCTGGAGGTCGTCTTCATCCGGGACATCCTCGACAGTGGGCTTGTGCGCCTCGTCGCGGGCGTGCTGCTCTTCTAGCATAGCTGCCCGGGACTTGGGACCGCCGTTGACGTTGATAGTGGGGGCTTCGGAAGCCATTGTGACAGAATGACGATCGGAGGGGAGCGAATTGTCGGTGATAGGGTTGGAAGGGAGAGGAGAGCTGGCGCGAAACCTGTGGCTCTGGGATTTAGTCAAGTCAGACGAGGCGGAGGGATGGCGGGAGGACGAGGCATACCGTCAGGCTCTAGGCGTCAATGGAATTATAATTGGCTGTTGGCCCAGAAATTAAACCGCACCGGATATTACCACAACGGGCAGTGTTGCCTGGCGGAGCGAGGGATCCGAATGTATGAAGGCCTCGAGCCGGAACAATTGATGGTCGAGAAGCGAAGAAGGTCAATTGCTAAGGGCTGGGGCTAAATGCAAAAAAATAGAGGCGCTGGGACAGGCCAAGATGAAGGCGAGAAAATGAGGTGGGGAGGAGGAAGCGAGCCCAAGTGGGAGGCGGAGAGGGAGGAAAAGGGATGAGGATGGGGGGAGGAGGAGGAGAGGCGAGCGGAGGGGGGAGGCCAAAGAATTGACACGATCCGGCGAGGGGATGGAAGCGATGAATGAGGTGAGGATGGAGGGAAGCGAGAAGAGAAGAAGAGGACAGACAAGCCCGAGTGGACGGAGAGGAACGGCCGGGGGAGGAAGTCATTCCCTTTCGGGCCATGGCTGGGCTGGAGGGCGGAGCCGCCATCGCCCACCGGAGCCTCTTCTTCTTCACCACCACCACCACCACCACCACTGCTTCTGCTTTCACTTCCACCTCCTCCATCGCAGCCACTCATGTATGTTCCAGTCCGATCCATGACAGGGATGCTACTCCTCCCATCAATACCCCCCCCCCCCTGCCTGCTGCGGCTGAGAGCGACTTACGCCCGGGCAGTGTCCGAACTGTCGCGGACACCGCTACAATCCTTCTCCAGGCCATCACCACACTATATCTCCCCAACCTACAACGCTGCAGATGAAGGTATGCTATGTCGCATCTGTCGCATGGGTCCTCTCTACCCACCAGACCTCTTCCATAGGTCGCAAGAGGCACTGTCGGCGGTGCGCATCCCCCGAAGTCCACGACATCGAGGCTCACGCACTTATCGGCGGCCCTCCTCTATCGGGGCCATCAAGTAGGCTCCCACCCCGGGATCCCCAACAAGGCACAATTGCTGGTGGCCACCACAACCCCCCAAGAGCAGGAAAGCTTGGTTGCGGGACTAGTGAAACAAATCAGATCCTCCCGGGTGATGGGATCGCCTCTGTATTTTAAACCGGGTTGATTTCGGGTCGCCATTCGGGATCTCCTTCCAAAAGAGTCGAAACCCATAAACTCCAGGCTGCAATTGCGACAACCCTTGACCAGAAGGGTCTTGGTTGGAGCCTTCCTTTGCGCTTCCATCTGGAATGCAAGCCGACGTGGTGAGGATATCCTGTACATAGTAGATACACAGTACGTAGACCCCAGGTGCAAACCAATCGGACGGCAGATCGACAAAATCCCCGCGAAGGGTCTGCCTGCCACTTTGAACCTTCTCAGCCCGCGGGCACGAGCTGGGTCATCCTGATATTTGATCGAGGCTAGCCCAGCCCGATGTGAATGGTATATTACAGCAGGGTCTAGTGCATCCCGGTGGTCTGGACGCCAGCAAGCCCACGACTTGGCTAGAAGGTTCATCTCCTTCCATGGATGAGAGCCAGTTGCGCCGGGGTTGCCACCGGGTTTTGCAGGTGCCTTAGTTCATCAATGGCCTTGTTATCAGCCCACGTTGCATCCGTGAGGAGCTGGGAGGGGACCCAGCAGGCATCCACCAAAGACACGTAGAGACTAGAGAGTGCTCTGTCTTGGTTGCATGATCCTCCGTCCCCCTGCGCTCAATGGCTGAGGGGTTGCCGTGCACAGTCTCTTCCCGGCTATCTCAAGCATCTGCGCTGACGGTTGAAAATTCTACAGTCAGTCTGGTGGGATGTTTTGGCCCCCGGAAAAGCTCGCAACCACGGCGCCAAGGCGTGGCTCTACACGGTACGTAACTAAGTACTCAGTAAGTACTAAGTAGTACTGGACCTGCCTCGCTTATCTGAGCCCTGATCCCAATCAATCTCGCTTTTCCCGGCAAGGCGTCAAGGCACCAGGATTTGGGCGCCAGCAGCGTTGCAGTGAAGCGCGACCCACCACAGCCGATACGGCCAGGGCCGCCAGGCACTACTGTCAGTAGTAGGTACTATGTTGAAAATCTAGATAGGCGTAGATAGTAGACAGTGGACCGGAACCTTATCCACCAGACGCAGACAGTAGTAGACACGTGCTCACGGCTGTCACCACTCACCAACGAGGGCACGCCGCCCGCACCGTCGGGCAATTCCGATGCACGCAGCAGGATTCGAGATCGCAGCTACGCCGGCAAAAGATTTCGGGGCGATGACTATCTCGCAAGCGCGCAAGAGTGTCTCGCCGGGCGGCGACTAAAGGCGCATTGGCCCGGCCACCTGATAAGAAAATCCCGTCCCACAAATGACAGTCCCATGTTTTGCGGAGGCCAAAAGGCCAAGATAAAAAGACGGTGGCACTAGGGAGAGGGTTCCGGAAGCCGCTTAGCAGCAGCTGTAGTTCGATTTTTCTCTCCAGATAAATAACTGCATGGTTCGGTGCCTCTTTCCGGGGAAGCCAGAGGGTGTCTTGTGAGCTTTTCTCCCCCCTGCTGCCTTGCTCTGCCGCTCGCCGTCGCCATGGACTACTTCAATTCCCTCGAGGATGGCAAGCCCGTCGCCGAGCCCAAGCTGGCCACGGCCTCGGTGGAGGAAGAGACTTCCGTCAAGCCGCGGGGCATCTTCGGCCGCATGCTCTACTATGAGGAGCTGCTCGACAAGAAGATGGGCATCGAGTCCCACAGTCTCGATCGCGTCCTGCCCGAGGAGCGCCAGCCTCCCAACACCCTGGCCATGGCCTTCATCTGGGCGTCGGCCACCATGAACATCAGCTGCTTCAGCACGGGCTTCCTGGGCAAGGAATTTGGCCTCACGCTGGGTGAGACGATCGCCATTACCATCTGCGCGACATTCCTCGGTGGTTGTTTTACGGTTCGCATGCCACTTTTTTTTTTTTTTTTTTATTTTTTTTCTAAACTACGTACTTTTGTCGCATGGCTGACATGTCTATTCTTAGGGCTGGTGTGCCACGCTAGGCCCCGGAACCGGCCTGCGTCAAGTCGCCATCTCCCGATACTCCTTTGGCTTCTACCCGTCGTCCGTCATCGCAGCCCTGAACGTGATTGAGCAGCTAGGATGGGCGTCAGTCAGCTGCATCACCGGTGGTCAAGCTCTCCGCGCCGTCTCTGACGATCGCATTTCCATGGTCGTCGGAGTGATCATTGTCGCGTGCCTCAGTCTCGCCTTCAGTTTCTTCGGATTGAAAGCCGTCATGGGGATCGAGCAGTACATCTGGATGGTCGCCTTCGTTGTCTTCATGATCATCTTTGGCGAGTCCGGCCACCGTGCCAGCCTGTCTGACCCGGGCACCGTCACCGGGATCACCAAGTCCGGCAACGTTCTGAGTCTCATCAGTGTGGTCTACGGTTCCAGTGTATCGTGGAGTTCCATTGTGTCCGACTTCTACGTGCACTACCCCGTCAACACCTCCAAGACCAAGGTCTTCATCTACACGACTCTGGGAATCTCGCTCCCGACCTGTATCGGCATGCTGCTTGGTGCCTGCATCTCCTCCGCCCTGGACTCGACCCCGGAATGGGCCGATGCCTATGACGAAGGAATCGGCAATCTCCTGCAGGCCATCATCCACCCCCGTGGATTCGCCAAATTCTGCCTGGTCCTCCTGATGCTGTGTGGAGGTAAGTTTCCCACTCCCGTAATATCCAGCCGACCCCAGTCCTAACAAGCACCCCAGTTGGTCAAAACTGCATTGCCATCTACTCGGGCTCGCTCTCCGCGCAACTGTTCGCCAAGCCCTTCCAGAGGATCCCGCGAGTCCTCTGGACGCTGCTGGTGTTTGCCTGCATCATCGCCATCGGTATCGCCGGCCGCGACCAGCTGCTGAACGTGCTGAACAACTTCCTGTCCCTTCTGGGTTACTGGAACACCTCGTTCTTCGTCATCCTGGCCATGGAGCACTACGTCTTCCGCGGCGGCAGCACCGCGAACTACGATCTGGACGCCTGGAACACGCCCTCGAAGATGCCGATGGGCTTCGCCGGGCTGACTGCCTTCCTGTGCGGCGCGGCCGGATGGATCGTCGGCATGGACGAGACGTACTACATCGGCGCTCTGGCGAAGAAGATCGGCGAGGACGGAGGCGATATCGCCAACGAGCTGGCGTTGGTGTTCTCCGGTCTGTCCTATATCCCGCTGCGGATGTTGGAGCTGAAGTACATCGGCCGGTAGATTGGTCGTATCTGTACACTATAATCCTAATACCAGACATTCACCAAGATCTGTAGCTAATCCGCCATCACCGTAGCATATAGCAAGTAATACCCCCCCCCCCCCCCCCC